>WBMV01003016.1:90664-244846 GCA_013396655.1 Campylorhamphus procurvoides | reverse complement strand
GGAGTACCATTCCTAAACCATGAAAGCCTTAACTGGTGGCTAGTGTGGGGCACGAACGGTTGAGGTAGCAACAGGTCTGCCCAGAGCAGGTTGGAAACAAATTTGAGCTAGGCATGTGTACGTTAGGTACAAAACCACTGGTCAAGGTGTCGCTTGGTCTGCTCATGTGGCTGTGGTACCTAACCTTGTATATATTCCCATATGTGCTTCTCAAGGGGATCTTTTTCAGAGCAGAGAGGAATCAGGATTGCTTTGTTGCTGTACTGTTGTATCAGTTTATGGCATGATAACATCAAGGGCAATGAGTGTCATTTGTGATGTGTATTCAGTGTTGCTCTCCTGCCCTGTCCTTGGGACCTACCTGTGGGAACTCATTGAATCACACTTAGCCTGCAAAAGGAACAGGGGAGGACAATTTTCCCCAGCTTTTCACCACTTTTTCCTTCTTCGGGCAGGTTACAACAGCTTTTCAGTATTTTGAATTCCCTTTGGACGTTAAGGAAAGCATGTTCTTGTTGCTAAGTCTGCCAGGTCTCCTCAGTGCACTCCACACCATCTTTAGGGTTCAGAAAGAGGTTTCTGGAGAGGTCATTCAGAGATCTGCCCTGAAAATGAATAGTCATGAGTGACATAGAATGTGGGAGAAAATGGCCCAGGTTTTGGGGAAATTCTCTGATCCAGTGGTTTCAGGGTTCACCCCTGAACAGCTAGAGGAACCTATTAAAGTGACAGAGTATTTCCAAGGTGAATGCTGTGGCAACTCCAGAGAGAAGAAACTTATTGCATGGGCTGGGCCCTGGCTGCTGTTTATGGTCACTAGATAACACCCTCAGGGGGAGGAGGAGGAAAGCAGACCAATAGGTACTGTGACCACTCAAACTGCAGTGGAACCAGAGGAACAACTTGCACCAGTATCAGTTGCCTCTATAGAGAAAAAAAATTCAAGACCTAATCAGATTCCATAATGAGGGATGAAGAGGAAGCAAGGCCCTCAGAACACAATGAAGAGACAGACCAGAGATAATTATCCGACCCCTATTCCTGAGTGAGTTGAAAGGTATGCAAAGAGTTCAGCCATGAGTTGGGTGAGCCCCTGGTGACCTGGCTGCTCCAGTGATGGGATATTGCAGCCCACAATATGACACCAGATGGTAGTGAAGCCAAGCAACTGGGATCCCTGTCCTGGGATATGGGCGTTGAAAAGAGGATTGGAAAGAGGACAGAATCTCTCGGTCTCTGGAGGCAACTCCTGTCAAGTGTGAGGGAAAGGTATTCTATCAAGGATGATTTAATTGTGCTCCCAGGCCAGTGGATCACAATGGAGAGAGGTATCCAGTATCTGAGAGAATCAACTGTGCTGAAGGCTGGGATTCAGATGAGGTCCAGTGTAAAAAGTTCACCTGCAGAAGTTTGTATGGTACATGCCTGCATTGTACACAGACTCATTGGCATTTATGTCAATGAAAGAAGGAGACCAAACAGTACTCCAGTGACTACATGACTCTGGCAATATGAAGATCATCTTTTTTCCTTCCTATCTGCCTCTCAGCCCTGGAAAGATTCTCCAAGCTGTGAACAGATTTGAAAGACTCGAACAGTCCAGAAGGGAAATGTCCTATCCCCCATCAGTATAGATCAGTCTGCTACTGGGAGCAAGCACACCCCTGCTCGAGAGAGGGGGTGTACACCACAAGGTAACTTGCTTGACCACATAGAGGACATGAGAAAGTGGGATGGAAAGATGATCTCTGTCCTAGCAGCATGGGTAGGTGAATTGAGAAGAACCAATGGAGGAAATTCTTCAAGGATAAATGTTGCTCCAATTTCCAGTAGGCAAATCCTCAGACAGAATATAGGAGATGATGTTACTTCCAATCTTGAAGGAACCTCCAGTTCATATTTACAAGAAGTGAGCAAGAAGTATTACAACCAGAAATAGAGGGGCTCTGTCTCCAGCCAGGTGAACGAAAGAGACAATCAGATCTATTAGACTGTGTGGAGCCCATGGCCCGGCACATAAGACCCACAAGGGTATAAAGCTTTTGTTGACACTGGTATGCAACGTACCCTGATGCCCACAAGATATTTAGGAGCAGAATCCATCTCTATTTCTAGGATGACAGGAGAATCGAAACAGCTGACTGTACTGGAAGCTGAAGTGAGCCTGACTGGGAGTGAATGTCAAAAACACCTCATTGTGACTGGCCCAGTGTTTCAACTTTCCCCAGAAGGTGAGGGCAACCCAGGTTCTTATTAATAGGTCCCTTGGGGTGGATTAGAGTGTCAAAACACTGACTCATTGGTGTTTATAAATATATGTTCGGTTTATTTTAGAACAATTTTGTTGCAATGGAAAGCAAGTATGTAGTCATTTTGGTTATTATTATCTATAGTAATATAGTAATATAAAAGCATAAAAATAACCCTTAAGAAAATGTATAAGGAAAAGAAAGAAAGAGAAAGATAGGATAAGAGTAGAAAAATATCACCACTCATGGGCACAGAAATAGTGATTGTCCATTGGTCAAAGTGATGGTCACAGTCTTTATGTATCCTGCCTCTGGGAAAGCCTGCTAAATACAGAGTTCAATGCTTTAATACAAATTTAGGAGTACTGGAGTACTTGCCTTGAGAGGCAAGTTTTACAATGTCTGTTGCAACACTGTGGGTCTTGTGCAATCGTCTGGTGGAAGACCTCAGAAGTGAGTCTGGGGGCACTTCGGGACATCAAGATGACAAGATTAAAATGTCTCAGATGGATCTAGACTGGCAACATAAACGTGATTTATTTCTGCCTTGGTTGTCCCATGATGCCTTGGATCATCAGGGAAGAGATGCAACATGGAGATGGGCACGCGAACAAAGTGTGGACTTAAATGTGGATACTCTCTCCTAGGTTACGCATAATTGTGAAAAGTGCACTGCAATGAAGTAGGCCAAGTGGGCAAAGCCCCTGTGGTATGGGGGATGGTGGTCAAAATACAAATATGGGGAGCCCTGGAAAATTGATTATATCACACTGCCACAAACTAACCAAGGCAAGCACTACATGCTGACAAGAGTGGAAACAACCACTGGATGGTTGGATATGTGTACTGTTCCTCATGCCACTGCTTGAAACACCACCTTGGGCCTTGAAGACCTGTGGTGACATGGTATCCCAGAAAGACCTGAGCTGGACAACAGGACCTATTTCAAAAATAGCCTCACAGACACCTGGGCCAGCGAGCACAGTATTGAGCAATATGCCATATTCCCTATCACGGAACAGCCTCTGGGAAAATTGAACAGTACAACGGATTGTTAAAAATAACATTGAAAGTAATGGGTGGTGGGACCTACAGACACTGGGATCTGCATTTAGTGAAGGCCACGTGATTACTTAATGCTACAGGCTCCACCAGCTGAGCTGGACCCACCCAATCTAAACTTTCATGTACTGTAGAAGGGTATAACGAGTCCCTGTGGTGTATATAAGGAATGTGTTAGGGAAGACAATTTGGATGAGTCCTGTCTTGAGCAAAGGCAGACCTAGACTGTTTTTGTTCAATGTTCTGAGTACACTTGGTTGGTAATGCAGAGAGATCGGTAAACACAATGTGTACCTCAAGAGGATTTGATTTTTGGGTAAAAATTATCTGTAATGTTTAGTTGTATAGATAATATTGGTTGCTGAATGACACTGCCACTGTATGCCATAACTACCATGAACAGTGAGGGTAGACTGCTTCAGATGCACCAGTCGTGAGCTTCTGAGGCAACTTACAACCAGCTGATATCACACCAGAGCTCCTGCCCTGGAAGACATCTAGGATAGAGACAACTCACGATCATGGACTAAATGAACTCAACATACATCTTGGAGGGACAGCCACTGACTACAGAAATGATACTCCTATGTGTGTGTATTTCTGTATTCGGTGTGTTCATATATGTATATAGTGAGAAGGTGTAGGATCTGGGCATGATGCAGATGGTATAGAAAAGGGGTAGATAATGTACTGGTTCCAGCCCAGATCAATGGGAGGGAGGGTGGCCAAGACATTGTGCTATTCAATACCATCCTACATCATTGCCAGGGACAGGGAAAAGGGACTGTCTCTCACTTCCGAGAAGAAAGGGTGTCCCTGTGTTCCTTTGCAGTCAGGAAAAAGGGGGTGGGTGGAGGGTTTCTCTGCCACTGTTTCATTGTCCTGAGCTTGGTGATCATTTTGCATTTTGTCCACTTTAATTATTAGTATTGTTGCTGTTACTGTTCTACTTCTTACCGCATTGTTGTTTCCAGTAAATTATTCTTATCTCAACTTGAGATCTTTGCCTTTCATGCTTCCAGCTGGAGGGGGAGGGAAAGTGGGTGTCAGTGTGGTTTTGTTCGGAGCACTAAATTGGGAAATACCACTCCAAAAACATGACAGTCCAAAAAGCTGCAGTTTGGAAAGACTCAGAAGGAGCTGTTGAATCATTTCATCTGTGATTTTCCTAGTTATGGTGTTAAGAATGATGGCACAGAAGGATCCAAATATGGCTAGAGCAATCCTTAAGAGCTTCTCAGCAGACTGAAGGAGTGAGAAAACATTAAATTCTTAAAAAAAAAATTCAAATCTATTATTTGATTATTTTTATATTACTTTCAGCCAGCCAGCAAATGATGGAGGATAAACAGCAAGCGCACATTCAGAACCTGACAGTTTTCACTCACTACCTGTGCATTCCAAAGGACCACTCCTCACTAGAAATAGACACCTAAGAATTTCAGTGTTGGTCCTTACTGTGCTGGAGACATGGTAGTGGGATGTTTGCTGTATTCACCCCCTTATTAAGAAGGATCCAGAGCATTCAATGGTTATCTTAAATGGCTGTGCCCAGTTGCATACCAAGACTTACAAGGCACTAACTTTACAGGTAATGAAGTGCATCATTTGAGGAACAGTGTTATCATTTTCCTCGCTGTTCCAGAGAAAACCACTAGACAATTACTCAGAGACTTACACTGAGACCAACTGAGAATGTTAATAAAAAATTTATCTAGGAATGCATATGCTGAATGTTTTCTTAACTCACTGTGCTACTATACCGTACTTGGAGTGAATTCAGTATAACTCAAGAAATATGGAGGCAGAGGACAAAATATATTGTAATGCTCTGTTGTTTCGTTTACAGTGATCTCATAGATGTTTAATGTGCTGAAGGGCCATAAAAGCAAAAGGCCCATAGAGAAGCATATCTTGAAGGGTTTTCTAAGCCTGAGACAGTGTCTGTTAAGTGTTATTTCTGCCTCCAAGTTACATGAAAACTGGCACTGGAGGGGCTCAAGTGCTAGAGTCCCTCTTGTCAGGGTTGCGCAGTCATACCCTGCATCTCCTGGGATGCTCAGTAGGCACTGATTGATGCCTGGCCATTCCTTCAGCTGACACAGTTTTCAGAAAACTCAGAGATCCCTAATTCTCTGTAATACAGGACCTAAATATAGGCAGGGTCATAATCTCAGCTTTTCAGCTGTGTCCACTGCATGTTCTGCATGCCCCTGTTTCCACTGACCAAAGGTCTGTAGCTCAGGATTCAGGGGCAGGAGGAATATGATGAATCCTGCCAGCCATCTGGGGTATAAGCTGTGCCTTATCTCTTCTGGGGTTTTGCAACAGTGTTTCAGTTGTGCTACCATTTAAAAACAAAAAAACAAAAAAAACCACAAAAAAACCCACGAAAAAACCCACAAAAAAAGCAAAAAAACCAACAAAACCCAAAACAAACAAAAACAAAACAACAACAAAAAAAAACAACAAAAAACCCCCAACAAAACCCAACCCAACCCAAACCAAACCAACAACCAACCAAACAAACAAAAAAACCCCCCAAAAACCCAGAGGGAATTAAATATTATCCTTCCTTATTACCAATGTACAAAAGGGTTTATGCCTTCCAAGTTAGCCAGTTTGGGAGCAGTAGGATAGTCTGGACAGTCATTTTAGCAGTCATGGATTTCTGCCCTGAAGATTTTGTTCAAATTAAAACAACTCACTTCTCACCCAGCCGTCTGTGCTGAATAATAGTAGCAGATGTTGAGAGGAAAATTGGGATTTTTTTTCTTTCAAGGAACCACAAAAGTTAATGAGGTAATGCTAATTGTTCTGTGCTGTAACTGAAAGAGGTCTCTGCACAGTGGGTACATTGCTTCCTCTTTCCCTTGAGAGTCAATAGAATACTGTACGAAAGAAATGCAGCTGAGTCATTATGTTAGAGTGTGATAAATCAGATGTGAAAAATCATATAGTGTGGTAAGATGTAAGGAGCAATTCTACTTTTATTTTCTCTTATTGTAATAGGAGTAGCACTGTAAGTGTTTGAGTTCCAAAAAACACCTCATATTCCAAGAAAACAGGTTTTTTTCAGATAACACTAGTACATTTTAAGTCTTTTAAAAACAAATCAAGACATCTTTTCAGTGCACCAGTGACATAAAATCCAGTTCTCTGCTCACTTTTCACTTGGTGCAATTTATCTAAGCAGTATTTTAGCCAAACACGGTAGTGAATGTTATTTAGTGACAAAAGTCCTCACCAAAAAAACCATTTTGCTGTCGCTGCCTCTTACTGTGGGTCTGTGAGCTGCAGGTCTTTACCCTCTCTAAAGATCCAACAAAGTTCATGCCATGGTAAATAATTAAGACTGATTAAATAATATTGCCTTATACATTTCAAAATTTTCTGATCTCTTTGAAAGCATGGTGGCTTATAATGGATGAAGTGTTCACCATTAATAAGCATTTTTTCCATTGTGTCCTAAAGAGTCATTCACTACATCAACAGAACAACAGGAGATAATAAATTTCCTCTCAGCTCAGCTTCAGAGAACAACATGTTAATACCCCAAGGCAAAATGCCATTCAGACTATAGTGTCAAGACTGGTCACAAAGACTTTGACCCTTGATTGCGTTCAGAGAGTTCAAAGGCATGAGAGTTTCCAGGGGAGGAGAAGGGAGCAGTTTTGCCAGACCATTCACCACCTGCAATTAGGGATGAGTTTTCAAAAAACAAGACACCCACCAGATCTGGATTGGTCTCCGAGTAAGTTTCTGAAATCCTCGCTCTAAATGCTTTGGTGAGGAGCCACTGAAGGTGAATTTTGGAGACCCAAGTCTTGAGTGTCTTTCTCATGTGTGTCTGCAGTGGCCCCAGAGAGCTTCCCAGGGGATACCAGAAAGCCAAATGAAGGATAAAAAAATAGTATCTTTTTCCCTTCTGCGTGCAACCACAAAGAATAATGTCCCAATGTCTTTTGGTTTCCTCAATGCTAAAGGTTGTACGGAGTTTTTTTTATCACCTGGGGATTTAAACCTTCAGGGTTAAGACCAAGAGTCCCCATGGAATTCACATCTAAAATGCAAACCAAATTGAATATTAGTAATATTTTAGCACACATTAGGCTAACAATCCTGCAGTTCTTTTCAATATAAAACACTTTAAGTACAGCCATGAGTGTACATGCCAATTTCATCATAAAATATGTCACTACAGCAATATCACAGCTGATGTCAGAAAAAAAACAAGCTTAAACACAAGGTCAGAAGGAGGTTTGAGAGAAACTGGTGCTCAGTTTTAGTTTAGTTTGAACATTTCTACTTGCACGGCGGGTACCATTCAAAATGACTACAAGTAAATAGAACCTTTTTGATACTTTTTGTAAAAGCTGACATATCCAAAAGCTGTCTTCACTAGCCCCATGGAGAGATAATAGTCCAAAATAAACCCCAAGAAGAGACACATTTTAAAGTACTTCCTGCAAGAAGAAACTTAATCCAACCAGATCTGTATTTGCCACTGTTCCTTTCAAGTGCTACTTATTATTCTCTGGCTCTGTCCCTTTATCATAATTGTATTTTCTTGACTTTTCTAATTGGACTCATGCTGCTTTTGTTGAAGGAGAACTGAGTTGTTAAAACTCCAGGTTTTCTTCTGTATAATTTGCAGCACTGAAAAAGATTCTGTGGCTGGTATCTTTCATTGTTCTGCTTGCTGTCATCAAGTCTGCCATGAATAAATCTGGCCTCCCAGCAGCTAGCCCTCATTGGGATACACTTTTGTTTCATTGCTGTAGGGTTTTTTGTGATATGCAAGGCTGGAGTGATTGAAGTTCATCTCTACAGCAGACTATTAGAGGAAGAGGCATTTCAAATACAGATCATAGTCTGTGCAGTTCCCCATCTAATGTAATAGTCCAAAACATGCCTTGGAAAATGTTGTCATCTCTTGTACTGACCAATGTTGCAGGCAACCACAGGCAACCACAGGCAACCACCTTTTGATAGGCTTTCAAGACTTTGGACAGAGTGATTCCAGATTTGTTAATCAGAGTTGTGTCTTATTAGCTACAGTGGGTATTTAAAATTACAATCTATAGCTTAGTACTCTACTAGAAGGAGTGATAGAAATGAAAGGTGTGTATATTATGATAAAAAAGTTACAGACATTCCTGAGTGGAAGGTAATACAAAATTGGAGACAGTTCAAGGATTTGCACTTAAGCAGACATGACCTAGCTTGTAAAAAAATCCATTATGTTGCTGCAAATACTGAGGAGACGAAATGTTGAATCTTGCTGATGATACACACTGAAAAAGAAAGATATTAAAAAAGAAGTAGTCTCATATTTTACAATTCTGGCTTGGGAAGTGGTAAACCTGGTCATTCTTCAGCATGCTGCAGCACAGTCCATAGGCAGAAGTCCTAACTATTAAAATGTTTGCATAAAACTTCATAAATATTTTCAGTGCTAACCCAAACTTGGATGTAGGTTTCTTTTTCCCATTAGATTCTTTCTACTCCAACATGATTTGGAAGTTTTTACCCCCATCCTCTGCCCCTCCAGTCCATGCATCTGACACACACAAACAGCTTTCCTAGGATTTGCCAATAACTAAAATGGAACATATTTTCTGTAGAGTGCCAGATGGTGCTTGTGAAGACCAGACATGCAGGAGGTTTCTAATTAAATGTTTGAACCTAGAGATGAGAAATGGCAGATGCAGTCTGGTAGGTGCTCAGATAGTGAACACACAGGCAGGCTGACCAACTGTGTGTTTGAGAGCACCCTCACACCCATCCTAAGGGAACTCCTAATGACAAGAGGCAGTTAATTTAAAGCTAATTGAGGAATCTCTAACCAGTCTTCACACAATAAAACAAGGTGCCAGACCTCAGCTGGCATTTACACCCTGACAGGAAGAAAATGGCTAGAGTGGGGCTGCAAAAGCTGCCACCTCATTCTCACCCCAGGCAAACAAGGCAACCAAGCCCTTCAACTTTTATGGTTCCAGCAGCATTTCAGCCAATAAATAAGAACTGCTGAGGGGGAGCACTTGTGGCTAAGAATAGAAATGATGCCTTTACCCTCATAAAGGCTGTTTCTCCATCAGTAAAAGTTCATGGGGTTGAGAAGTAAAAGCAGTGCTCTGAATGGGTGCCCACCAGGATAGGCTGATGCCAGCTGTGCTGTAGTCAAGAGGGACCCCTGGAGCCATTGTCTAGGTTACAATTCCCTCATCTACTGAAAGTGTTGGGTTTTATTTTGGCCCTCCTGCCCTCTGACAGTTTTCCTAGCTTTTCTATGACAGTGATGCATGAAGGACTTCTGCTTATACTATTTGATGTTCTAGGGCAGCAGAAAAGAAGAAATACTTGCATTATCTTGTAATACACTAGTACCATTTAACCCTGCAAACCCAATGTCAATCCCTCCACTGTAAAGCCAGTTCCTACACTGAGTGTGACCACAAGTTGCTGGAGGCCAGGAGATGCCAGCAGAAAGCACAGCGTCTGTACAGCCAGAATCACTCAGCTGGCTTCAGCTGCCCAGCCATTCTTCACATCTGCTGTTTTGTCTTGTGGCAAAGCAGGTGGACAGTGGCTAATTGCAGGTCTTGACATCTGCATCACTGACATCTGAGGCAGCTCTTAGGACTGTGAATAAGTTGGCCTTATTCTTCTACAGCACTGTGCTCTCGAGTGCCAGGAGGATACTTTGTCCTCAGTCTCCCACTAGGGTCCAGTTTGTACCAGCTGAGCCCCTGGAAATTCAAGGTCTCCATGAAAGCCCAGTTGGGACAAGTGGCAGTAATCAAAGTGAGAACAGCTCAGGGCCTGTTGCCAAACCCTTACCCAAGTAAAGGGACATAATGAGCTCCAGGATAATTCATTGACAAGGTTATTTAGAGGCATTGTAGTGCTTGTATCCCAGTGGACTTGAGGATCCTTTATAAACACACTATGTCCTTCCTCAGTCTCTGATCTGCCAGTGAGTTTCTCTCCTTGTTGACCTTGCCTCAGTTTTGCCCAAAGCTATGTGATTTTTTGCCACTATTTTGAACAAACTTTCAGATTTGCTAAAGTAAAGTATGCTTTATTATAGTTTATTATAGTAAACATACTAGAAGAATTTCTGTATCATGATCTGCATCACTAGTTTCTCAGTCACAAGCCCAAACACCAGTTTGCCTAAACACCTCAGCTTTCAAAGAGATGTTGCCCATTGACTCCCAAACACATGGGTAACATATGAGGTGATTTTTGTTACAATTTTGGAAGGAATGGCAAAATCTGAACTATATCTACTCTTGTGGACCAATCACAGCTCCTGAATCGTGGGTCTTGTTGAGCTAAATTGCCAGAACTTATGTAGCAGAGAATTGTCTCTGTGTAATTGTTTCAAGAGCTTCGCACCTTTTCTTGCCTCTGGCTCCTCGTTCTGATACCAAATAACATTTAGGCTCTCTCCCTGCTGGGCCACTGATACAGTGACACACAGAACTAGGCTTGATGCCAGGTCAGGGATTCAGACTGAACCTCAGGGGCTTCCTTTTGTTTGTTTGTTTTGGAAAACACAATACAGAGCAACACTTTGAGAGCAGGATTTTTCCTCTTTCTGAGGAAGCCAAATATAAGCAAGTCCCAGCTACTCCATACAGATAAAAGGACTGGAATTGCTTGAGCTTCATTTGCTTTTATTTGCTACAGGACTGACCCTCTACTCCCACTGAAGTTACAATCTGGACATCAAGTGTTTTATAAACTGTGAGAAGTAATCCAAGAAGTAAGCGAAGGTACTCCCATCCTCATTTTCACCACACTGCTTCTTTGTCTTAATGCTTATAGAATTATGGATGTCCTATAAATACATATTATTTCTGCATAAGCACCCCATAAAATATATTATAGCAAATGGTAACATTTATGAAATTGAGTGAGAGAAAGCGACAGTTTAGTTTCTTAGAAGTTTGGAAATCCTTAAGAACATGATGGAAGGGATTTGCAATGTGAGTAGATTCATAAAATTCCTATTCTAACAGAGTAAATTAGCCATGAAAGCAGTATCATGGAACTGAAAAAGAGCCTGTCTCATCAGAGAGGTGGAGAAATGAACAGCAAACTAATCTGCAGGGTGCAGAAAGTGTGAGATTAGTTCAGCAGAACAGGAAGATTTAATTAAAGACATATACAAGCCAAATTGCAAATCATGTATTATTCTGCTTTTGAATCATTTGAGAAAGATGGCCATTAACAAGTGGTGGGAGAATAGCAATCACTGCCAGTCAGTGGCAATGCTGAAGACTGATTGCTCCTCCAGGGAAGGTGAGAGACAATAAAGTCAATTTAGGGTGGAAAAGGACAACTGAGGTAAAGGAGCCTTCTTACCTGAATTTGAGACTTATGACTGACCGTATAGGGACAACCCAGCCCTCTCGAGGCTGGAGAAAAGATCTCACAGGGACAAGTAGCAGAAGGCAGCAGAATACAGCTTGTCTCCTAGTAGAGAAAAAGGTCAAGGCCCGATTTCTCAGTTACAGATATACAAGCTCATTTGTTTCAGCACAGTCAAGAGCTGTATTTTCACTCTACAATACAAGGAACTGATTTGTGCATTCTGATAACACAAAAATTAACTGCTAATTTTCCCTGATCTGTTAGAATCTGATTGTACAGTTGTTTGCAATCATGATTTTCTGGACACTAATATTGCAACTGCTGTGACAGCATTTCAATGTCATGGATGGAATGGAATGGAATATGCAATGGAATATGCAGAAGGATAAATGCTTTGTTTTGTGTAGTTTTACTAAAAACAATTTAAATGCTAAATTCAGCAGACCATCAGTACTACAAGCTCAGATGTTTCCTAAAATACCCAAACAACCCTTCCAGCTTTAAGCCCCTGCCATTGAGCATTCCTTAAAATTTCAGGTGAGTAAAGGGCCAGCATGTGCTAGCTGAGCTGCCTATCAGGGTGCAGTCCCTTTTGCCCCTGACAGCTTTACTGGTTGATCAGCAGCAGGCATGACCCATAGATCATCAGAACTGTGTTCCTTCCTGAGCTGATGAGAGCTTAGAAAAGAACACTGCTGTCAGCTCTGGCATAGGGAGTAGCACGTGGGGACCCTCCTTGTGCAAGTCTTCCTTACTTTGCAGTGAGTCATTAGCAAAGATTACTAATTCTGCTCAAATAGTCCTCCAGATGTTCTCTGTCAGGAAGAAAAGAACTATGTAGTTTCTTTATTAGAGAGGAAAGAAAATGCTTGGTGTTTGCCAAAAAATCTATATGAAGTGAAAAGAGATTTGTCATTTTAGAAACAAAAGCTCACAGCTATTTGTTTGAGCTATGACGAATAACCCACCCAGAAGAGAGAGCAGGGCATGCAAATGCAGTATCAAGAATAGCTATAGAAATGGCTATAGAAAATGAATTCGACTCAGAAAATACCTGAGTCAAATTCCTCCGTTTGAGTACAGGACTGAATAGCAAGCATATTGATGGCAAAGTTAGCTGGTTTTGTAGTCTATTGTTGGTTGTTTTTTGGTATTGTATTTTTCCCCCCTTCTGTTCAGGATGGCAAATTGGATTTCTGCACATTTTCATTTTCCATGTGTATTGGCACTAAATAATCTTACCTTATCCAATATGTAAAAAGTTTTGTTTCCACTCTATTGTGTTAACCTTGCAGTTACTGCTTCCAGTTGAATAGATCCTACTCACTGAAGCCTGGCCGATCAAAATGGGATGCATTTTGGCTGTCTGACAGAGTTCACCTTAAGCTGTTCTTAATAGTGGTTGTAAAAGTTATGAGTCTGTGTGTATGCAAATGAGATCAGGAAGAATAAATATACAACTAGATAAAAAATCTAGGATTTTTCAAAAAACAACTCAGAGAAATCCAGAGAGAATTTGTACTGATGATATACAATTTGAGGAGAAGATGCACAATGTGTCAAGCAGACGAAACATGTAAAGAGAATAAAATGATGTTGTCAGTCTCTGTAAGTAGCTGGCACAAACTGGAAAGGAGAATTAATGCCAGCCCTGTGAGCATGGTCTGCCCCAAAAGGCATTAGGAAATGTTGATTTTCTGCTGGGCAAGTCCTAGCTACTCTGCTTAGGATGGCATCATGCCCAGGGGCAAACAGCTTCTTGCAGGCAGAATAGGGAGGCAGCAGGCTGGGCATGGAAATACCCACCAAACACTCAGAGAAAAAGCCCGTGTTTTGGTGCTCTATTCATCCTCCTCCTCCCCCTCCTGCTCCTTCTCTTTCATTTTGTTTGACACAGTCACTTCCAGCCTCAGGCTCATCTCACTCACATCAAAACAGAGTCCCGCTCCTGTTGAGTTTAGTTTCAGCAGCTTCATTGGCTTATGTGCTTGAAGACATTTGAATTTCGTGTCACTGTGGGTGCTGTCAGAAATTTTCTGAGTTTTTTTTCTAAACTTGTAATTAAGATGGCACAGTGGTTCTTTGTAAACAAGCTGCTTTCAAGATTCTTTTCAGGCAAACAATAGAGATGGTGCCCTGCAGATTTTGGTTCTTGCAGTAATCTAGGAATTCAAGACTATGCACGTCCATATGTGGGCCATTTCTATTTCTGGTTAGAAACTACACACAAACAAGAAGCTATAATCCTAATAAATACAGATATAGGCAGTTTTTGGTTTGTTTGGTTGGTTTTTTTAAAGAATTTTCTAACAATGCAAAATGTTTTTTCACTTCTGGTTTTTTTTGTTTTTTTTTTTACTCGTCATCAACATTCTTCTATATTGCAGGTCCCAATTGAATTGTTCTGAGCAGAAGAACTCAACTGAAATATCATACTTTGTGTTATTTCTTTATCTACCATCAGGTATAAAGATTTTGAAGAAGGCCAGCATGACACACACACACAAAATAATTAAAAAATCTGCCACTTCCCATCATCCATAAAATAGAAGAAAAAAAAATCCATTACACTATCACTAAAATGAGAAAAGAAAACCTGCCTGAGGTTTCACAGCAAAGCAGGTTCAGAGCTAATTCTGAAATGGCTGAAATAGGTGGTTAAAGAGAGAAATTAGAGCACTGGTGAATATCACAGGAGAAGTTTGTAAGATTGGGTGGAGTAGTGTTCTAAAATAGGACTGGGAAAGATCAGACTGCATGAAGCTGGTGTAGCTTAGAGCTCACATCTGAACTGAAACTAGGGCCTAATCATGTCAAAATTTCAAAATCTCTACTGTTAGATCTCATCCCAAAATAAAAACACCAGCAAAATTGTCAAATCTGTGAATGCTCTGCCATCTTGAGAAGCAGAAAACCTCTTACATTTCCTTCCATTTTGTGCTGTATCTGAATGAGAGACACACAAAAAGATTAAACTGAAGCCTTAAACTCAGGAATTTCTGACCCAGATTGAGGCATATTGTTGTGTACTGAAAGAGCATTTAAAACCTGGTATTTGGGATTCACTTGCTGAAGAAAAGAGTCACAGCTGTGAAGTTCAGAACTGCATCTGGATTTTGTCCAAATAAAGCTTTTTCTGACTGGTGTGGATAAAAGCATTCTTTGAAATTAAAGAGTTGTTTATTTCATGAAATACTATATGGGTCTGAAAATGTGTATATTTATGCTTAATTATGCATGTAAAGGAATAATAATAGTAACAGAAATATAGCCATCAATGGTGTTTCATATAGGATATTAATTTAATTGATCCTATTTCTTATGCTTTTAAAACATCACTCTTCCTTATGGAGCAGTTTAAAAAAAAATTAATTCCTAGCTCATGATAGGGCTTCTAACAATGAACCAAACAAGAGTCATTAGGGAGGAAGGTCTCAAAAACTTGACACCAAGCTTCACAGACTACACAAATATGTGAAACACAGTATGTGAAACACAGCTCATATTGTTGCTTATAAAGAAACTGTTGTTTTTACACTTTGTTTCCCTCAACTTCTGATGTAGGCAGAACAATAACCTCCACACAGCTAGATAATTGCTTTCACCAAAATCTCTGAGCACAATGTCATCTCTTAATGACACCCCACTATTAGTTCATAGATGTTATCATAAAATTAATTAGGTTCTCTATGAGAGCCCTTAAAGTCAATTTTGATGGCTGTCTTATTGATTGGCTATTGAACTCCTCATTGTGCTGGTTTGACAAGGTTCCAGCCTGACTGCACAGACAGCTTTTGCCCTGGGCTAGCTGTCAATCTCCACAACGAGGCACCTTGAAAAGGTCAGGGCTACCAAAGGCTGGCCGAGGATGTACTGCCTTTAACTCAACTGAAAGAAGACTTAATTAGGACAGAAATAATACATTTGCTGAATTTCCATTAATGAGGTACTTATCTAGCTGATGATGAGTAAATTCAGGATATGGGCTGTCTGTTTTTATCCCTCATAGGGATTAATACTGAAATGTCGTGGCTGGACAGAAAAAAAACCCCAAACCAACAAAAACAAAACAGCAAGCAAAGGAGGGAGAGGAGTGCCGGCAAGAGGAGGTGAAGGCAGAAAGCACGTTTCCAGTCTTCGGACCCTATAACCAGACTTCTTCAATGAGCTAAGCACTCGTAGCTCCCTTTTGCTTCAATAGCAAATGGCTCTGAAATAGACAGAAAAGCACAGGAACATGATTTTCAATGTCAGGCACAGAGTACAACTACACTGTGAGACAGGGAATGTTAGAACCAGCACTGGAGAGCCTGAGGAGTCATGGAAAGAGTGGGTGAGCACAGGGCAGCATGACATGTTGCAGGCTTAGCTGAACCGACTTGGTGCTCACTTTCTCTGCCAGGCTGGAGTTCAGAAGATAAGCCCTAATTTTTGGAATGCTTTATCAGTTTGGGACATTGCTGCAATAGCAGCCTCCTCACCTGAGCTACTGTTGAAACAAGAGCTTCAGGACTTTGTTTCTGTTGCAGGCATCTACCCATGCTGCCAGGCACAGCCCGGCCCCAGCCTCCCAGTGCTTGGCCTCTCCCTCCATACTGGGAAGGAGTGCTTTTCAGTGCCTAGCAGGCAGTGTCATCATATCACCTCTGCACGGGGGCCCTTTTGACACTGAATATCAATAGTCACAGGCAAATGGCAGAGCATAATGTCCAAATGTTTTGGTTTTGGGACCACCTTACACTAACAAGACTAAGCTGTCAGTTAAAAGCTACCCTATGCTTTATATCTCAACTTTGTTTAGCATCTGGGATGTTTTCCACATTATAATTTCAACCAGCTTCTTGTCAAAAAATTCTCATTCTGGCTATATCCTATCATGAGTTTGCTTCACAGAAAACTCCTCATGACCCTCTGACTGTTAAAAGCAGGGAAAATGTTTACTTTATACATAGGCCCTCAGCACTATAATTTTTCCATTAGCCCTACTGTGTTGGCTTTCTCAGCCTTTTGGAAGTTCCTGAATGACCAGAAGCTCACAACAAACCTGCAAGCCAAGTAGAAGCGAAAGGCTACCTGATTATACGTGCTGACGACTGTCAGTAGCCATTCCTCCACGAATGTAGCTATTTAGGTAATGTACACTGCAAGATCATTTGGGCTGGAAGAGTAGGTAGAGAAGGCACCCGAGCAGAGGCTACAAGGAAAAGGAGTGCTGGGGAGGTGCTGGGGCCTGCCCTAGCAGGAGACAGTGCAATATTCCAGGCAGAAGGGATGTGGCAGAAGATTTACTCAGTGCCAGGAGGGAAACAAGGCCTGTTGTGTGTCTGTGTGAGTAGATGCAGCGGTGGAAAGCAACATGTCACACACAACCTGTGCCAGGAAGTAATTTCATCTTTTTTCTGGAGCAGCAAAATTCATTTTTTTAATGTAGTTTAGAGACACGTTTGCCCTCCCTGCTAGTGTAATATAATTCAGTGACAGAAGACTCAGAGTTCAGGTCTAGTTATGAGAGTAGGACAGCCAAGTGTCATGTTTCCTTTGTTGGTGCTACCAGCATGTTGAAGAAGTTTATGACAGCCATGGGTCTCATTTGCAGGAAGGCAACACCAGAGACAGTTGGGAAGTTATTTTTGTAGCAATCCAAACAAAGAGGAAAACGGCATCTCCTTGGCTGATCTTCCATAGTATGCAGTGGTCATAATGGACAGTATATGGTTTCTATTCATCCCTACATTTCTGAACTTTGATCTTCATTTCATTCTGTATGGAGAGTCTTTGCAGCTCATTTTTCTCTTTGCCATTGTGCCCTTTATTTCCCCACTGAAATTAGAATATTAATTGAAATCTGAATTAGTACCTGATTGCAATCTAAATTGAATAGAGACATAATTTTTCAGTTTTCCGCAATCATAAAATGACATGGCTGAGAGAGCTAAATCTAATTGTGTGGGTTTTTTTTTTTTTTTAAATCTCTTCCTGCTTCTGTCCTTGGTTTTGTGTTCTAATAGGCCCAAACACAGAAAGCATTTCAAATCAAACAGCTAGAATTTCATTCTTATTATGGATGCATATTTGTAAGAAGAAATAACCTGGGAAAAAACTGGGACTGGAGAAGCATTTCTAAATTACAAGTATCTAGTTTCTCTCAGCTGATAACATTTTCAGCACTTCTTGGGTCTATTGGTTTTGTGTTCAGTGCAAAGCTTCAGACTCCAGTGGCACAAAAGGATGCATTGCCATTCTTACAACACAGCAGTAAAAATGTCAGCAGCAGGATTGATATTCAGTATTACAAATGGTGCTCCGTGTGGAAGCCCCAGTGACACTGGGAAGAAATTTGGTAAATCCTGCCTGTTTTAAACACACATGTTGTCCTATTAATTTTATAAAAAAAAAAATGTGCTGGAGAAAATCTGTAGGAAGGCCCTCAGGAGGGTGGGCATGAGGACTTGCTCTTAAGCAGCTGCTGCATTTTGTAAGCTGTGAAAGACAAGTTGTTTTACAACAACTCCCTTATGTGTGCGGTCATTTTTTAGCCTGAACTGGACAGCATGGTGTTGGTGACAAAGCTTGTCTTGATTTCATGGGGAGCAGATGAATTTAGGTCCTCATCTGAAGTTCTTGTTGGCTTCAGTGGGTAGACCAAGACTGATCCTTCTTGGCTTTGGTTGTTTAACTGAGGAGCCTGATTTGGGAGTTTGCTGACTCTTGATTCTCAATTTGAGCAAGAGCAGTTGTGATATGAGCACATCTGGAGGCTGCCTGAATGTGCGAATGAGAAAAATACTCTTCTATATGTGCATGTTTCTTTTGCCTGGGGTGGCTGCGCCAGCTGTGTGCCTTACTCAAGAGCCTTGGTTTGTAGGTAAGTCTTGAGGCTGGGTGTGTATTTCATGTGAGAATCCCTGGCTTCACTTGGTATTGGGTCAGTGGGACCCCAGAGACTTTGGCACTTTAAAATATATGTACAGAGTCCTCCTGGGAGAACTTATGCTTGATTTCTGAAGGGGATACAATGAGGATTGCTAAACCAGGTTCTTCTTAATTTTGGGGCTATAAGGTTGTGAAAAAATATCCTTGCTTAATGGCTAATTAATATGCTAGTATCAAAGCAAATTGTCAGTTTCTTGTCATTTGGACACAAATTTGCTGTACTCTTATATTTCAACATTATAAAATAATTATTAAAAAGAAATCTGTATAAAAATACTCTTGGGATGCTGTCGACATAGGTTAGAGTCTCATTTCATGCAGATTACAAAGCCATAGAACTATGTGCTGGAAGAGATGGCAACTACTGTCAGAGTAATTTCTTCGCCGAGCAAGCTTGCTGGTGTTCACAATCTCTGCCCTACCCCAGTTACAGTTTCGTATGGCTCTCAATTGGCTTTTTTGGACAAAGGTCAAATCGTGGTTTCAATTACTGGCTACTACCTGTAAAATTTAATTTCACGCCCCACAGTTGGTCTGCTTTCTTCTCCACTGTGGTTGGCAACTATTTCTCTGCTGGTAACTAGAATAGCTTGTTTACTTGAAGTGATTAAACCCCAGAAGCTAACTGATTTGGTAGGGCAGCTCTGGGTGGCTAACATAACCCAGAGAGCTCTTGCACAAGTGCATTTGCATGAATGGAACAAAAGCTACTTCTTGCCCTCTACAGGGCCTCTTAAAAAATTGTATAGTTTGTGATTTGTGTCCTGTCGATTTGTTCCTTGTCTAGCTGGTGTTTAGTTAGCGCACTGGATTATGAAAAGGAGAAGAAATTAGTGAACTAAGAAGGCCCTAATTTTAGATAATAACACATCAAAGTTGTGTTAATGTTACTTATTTTTTAACCCAAACACTTTTGCCTGAAGATCAATTGTCAGATCCCTTATGTCTTTTAGAAGCCCCTGAGGAGCTTCTTAAACAGCTGGTTTGCATTTTAACAGATTTTAGTGCTATTTCTGAGATCCAGAAAGCTGAGTCTTCATTTATTCTTAGAAGGGGTTTCCTCCCCAAGGGATATATTATGTAATTTATTTTAAAGTGAAACTACTGATCAAAATAAAGGGGATTTCTTCTTTAAATTTGTTTATGTAATATAGACAGTGACAAGTTGAATAGGGCTGTAGACAACCTGATCTAGTGGCAGGTGTCCATGGCCATGGCAGCAGGTTTGGAATGAGGTGATCTTTAAGGTCCCTTCCAACACAAACTGTTCCATGGTGTTATGAATATGATCCTTCTCATGTGTCCAGAAGAACTTGGTTTAGGTTTTTGCTTATATGTTTTCTTGAGATAAGAGGACTGTTTCAGCTTCATGAAGAGCAAGGATTGTAATGAAAAGGTCTGTAAAGAATACAAGAAATTCTTAACTATTATTTAGGTGAAGAGAAAATTATTGTTATGGTTATATGGCAATAGTTTTTCTAGACCAAGTTCTCCAGGACCTCTGCAGTTCAGATTAAAAGCAGTTCAAACAGCTATAGCATGGTAACCCAAGTGGCAGTCATCAGCTGCAGACTGAAGGGCCTTTCTCAAAGGACAGCTATTTTGGTATAACATGAAACAATTCAACATTATCTGAAAAGTATTTATGTCAGATACAAAAGTTCATGTGATGGCAGCAGGACCAGAAGATTTGATAAAGCAGGAAGCTGTATTTTGGCTAACTAAAGATACAGGACACCAAGTTCCAAGACCCAGTGTTTCTTTACTAGAGGTTCTTTTCTTTTCATTCAGAGTAAATTGTCTAATCACCTCCCATGCATTTTTAAGCCCTTTTTGCCAACAGTTCTGTTGGAGTGGTCAGTGTTCCAATACAGGTAAAGTTTACTAAGTAGGGGATATATCCCTACCTCAGGAATTTTACAATAGAGAGCTCTGCACATCACTAAAAGTCTTTAAGAAGGCCTGGAAGATCCACTCTAAAATGTCTTTTTAAACAATTTTCAATACCAAATACTATAGAGATAGCAATATTTCTAATATTATTTATTTTTTTAGAAGTGTGCTGCCCTCAAGGGTTATCCAGTTGCTATCACTGGATTCTGAAGTTATCCACTGGCATGTTTGATGCTACAGATGATCACCTTCCTTTTCATAAGACCACTCACTTGACCACAGAGAGTATCTAGAGGACACCATGACAGCTAGGTCTGCACAGTCTTTTGGATACTTGTTTAGATATCTACCCAAATGGGGTTTAACTCTGGTCTTTTAGTTTTGCAAGCCTGACCCATAATCACCATAGTAAATAGGAGCCATGAAGCAGTTCCAAAGTGAGGAATGATCAGAACAGATCAAGCTTTCCATTTCCTCTTCTGCCCAGGTACACTGACCAAGTGGACTCCACATTTGCCATTTCTCAGCAAGGCTGTGTTCTGCGTATATTCCCCTCCAGCCCTGCTCCCAGAGGCAAGGGATGTAGGCATGCATTCTGTCAGACTTCACACAGCAAAAGTTATGGAGTCTACTATCTACCCAGGAACTCCCCAAGGCAGATTTTAGGGCAGATACTCAAGCATTTTTACAACACTAGAGATAAAAAACAACAACTGTAAGTCAAGTGGTAATCTAAAGATTAATACAAAGAATGTATGTTTGAACTTTGGAAGCAAAGAGATTTTTCTTATTTGAAAGGACGTATGCACATATGTGCTTTTTGGATCACAGCTGAAATCCCCCTTTTGCTTGATTTGCTTTTTTTAACTTCTTATTAAAACTCCACATGTAACAGGCACACACTTAATATAAATAATTTTACTTAGGATAGTATGTTAATATTGTCTACTAAAGCATTGAGTTGCCAGAGCCAGACTTTGTCGCTAGGAAGGTAATTAGTTGCTAGTAGCTTGGCATTGCAGTATCATAGAAAGCTTGGAAGAAATTTGCAGGTCTCAGAGAAATGCCATAGCTCTGGCCTCTAGAAGGTGAGACAATTATCCCCCTTCATTCCTTTTGTGGAGGCCACCCTTCTGCCATTTTCAGGAGTTACTCAGTAATGTTTGCCATTTCTTCTTACTTTGCAGTCAGCATACAGATGGAAGTTATCTGCTCTGGCAAAACCAAAGCACTAGCATTCACCAAGCATTTTGACAATTTCACCACTGATGCTTAGTCACTTCCAAACTGTGAAGCATCCCTGGAACTACCTAAACTGCACACTGCCAGTGTGTTACTAAGAGAGAGTGTCTCAAAAAATAACAGAATGACTAAATGTATAATTTAAATATAATGTATTAAACTGCATTTATTTAGTGTAGGTGATAAAAATATCAGATATATGAAGCCATTCTCGAAGTGTATTTAGCTTTTAAATCGTTTGTGCAGTGTGTGCCACAGCTCATTAGAGATTTAAAGTAAGGGATGTTTTTTGTTTTCTCTGTAAAATGAAACGACTTAGATTTCCTGCAAGGAATGAGCTAATACTTTAGGAACACTTAGTTTCTCTACCATTTCTAAAACATCACCAAATCAAATGCCTGAAAACACATGGGCACCTGCCAATTAATCTTTGATTTTTCTCCCATTTTAACTTTTATACTTATTATTAAAGAAACCTCCAGCCACGTTCTAGCAAGTGAGTTTTTTTGAAAGAATCCAAACATGAACTATAAATCCAGTACTTTGCCTTTGCTGAGAATTTTTAGTGTCATAAATCCTACTTCACATCTGGAAGGAGGTTCTTCAGAGTTCATGTTCTTTGTCTAAGGAGAGCTTGCCATTGGCACAGAGGGGATTTAGGCATTGCGTAGGAAGTAAGTACCCAGTTCCCATTTCGGTCTTTGCTAAAGTTTACCACGGCTGCCTATGATGAGAAGAATTGGAATAGCAGGCGTTACTGCATGCACTTTGTCAGGACTCTAGGCACTCCTCATATTTTTCACATCCTAACAAGATTTTCATGTGGAAAAAGAGTTCTTGAATCATGCATTTTAACTATTTAGAGGAGATCAAAGGTCACGCTCCTTTCCAGGGGAAGGCAATAGAATACTTTAATAATTTCTTTCAATCATAGTATCTTGGTTTTGTCCAGTTCTTCTTTCACCCTGTCTTTCTACCCCCTCTAGGTGATAGTCAAGACCCACAGCTAGAGGAAATAAAATGGCTATATTGCAGTGCTTTAAAATTAGTATGGATCAATTTCAGCTCAGAACTAACAGAGCTCTCTGCAGAAGGCATTGAACTGCTTGCTTTGTGCATCTGTCTCATAATGGAAAGAACATAAGCAGCTGCCCTATTGAGAAAGAAACCAAAAAACCAAAGAAAAACCCCAAAACACCTGAAAAATCCACCACCTACCTTTTTCCTGCACTCAGCAGCTAGTGTTCATTCTAGCTTGGTAATGAAAGGCAATTCCATTCCCTCAGCATCACATTATCAAGTAGTTTCAGGTTGTCCTTAATCACCTCATTAGTTTTCTCTTTTAAAGTTTAGATTAAATGATTCAACAATGCCCCAGTGATTTCCCCATAAAGGCAGTAGAATTGGTGTTCACGTGCTGTGAGTTAGGATACACCAGAATGGGAAAACTGAATGTATTTGTTCCACTGCAGCAGTAACAGCAACCTTACTTCCCTCTCTGCTTTCCCCCGCCCTTCTCCAAACCTTCTTCTCCAAAACCAAATAACCATATGGTCAGGGTTATAAAAACATCAAGGCCTTTGTCACTATAGCAATCCGA
This sequence comes from Campylorhamphus procurvoides, assembly GCA_013396655.1. Taxonomy (NCBI): domain Eukaryota; kingdom Metazoa; phylum Chordata; class Aves; order Passeriformes; family Dendrocolaptidae; genus Campylorhamphus; species Campylorhamphus procurvoides. The sequence continues at coordinate 221,482 of WBMV01003016.1, read as the reverse complement.
ATAAAAAAGCCAAGGTAGAAGCCTTCACAAGGCTTAACCTTCATCTGATCCCTGGACTGTTTAGCTCTGCAGTTTTTAAACACTGCTCATATCCCCCATAAAAAATGTTTCCTATTTAAATAGTAAAAGATTTACTACATGAACATCCTTGTCTCACTCTGCTGTGTTACTTCTCCCCAGGGAAAAAACACCAACTGGGCAGGGTAAAACACCAGCCTTACTAATACCAGTAATGAAGAAACAATGCTAAAGAGCCTGACAGCACTCAAAAACCTGGCCCCTCTTTGAAGCTGAAAGAATCTCTGCTGGACCAAATGGATTTCAGCTAGGAATAACAGGTGCCTTTCCCCTCAGAGGATGCTGTTCTGCTGTAGGACAGCACAAGAAGCCAAAGATCTGCAATGTTCAGATAGCCAGTATCCCTTCTCGTGCCATTACCAGCTTTGAGGAGATCTTTGATCCCAAGATCTTTGATCCAGCTCTTTGATCCCAAGAGCTTTGCCTGATAGGGGTAATACGGGCTCATCCTCCCAGCCTAGAAATGCTAGCATCCCACAGCCACATGCCTTACTCCACAGGCAGGGCAGCAGCCTTCTTTAGGCAGTCTGGAGTGGCACTGCTGGCTTACTCTGTTAAGGCCAGACCATATGTCTGGCCTGCACTAAACCTGCCTGTGTTGTGTCTTCATTAAGGAGTGCTTTGGGATAGACAGAATTTTCCTCTGCCACAGACTCCCCCTGTTTCTAATCACTTATGGAGTTACATATTACAGTGCTTAAGGCGCCCAGGTGGCTTATATGGCACACATCCTTGTCCCAGGTTGCCTGCAAAAGAAGGCAGATAATTATATTTTCAAGGTGTGCTTTGTATCAGCTTGGGCTACAAATGGATATTATATCCTAAACACTAATAAAAGTGAATATTAGACCCTTGCGTACAAAAAGCAGCTCAGGTCCTGTGAAGAGCATTTTCAGCACCTCTCCTTTAAGCTTGGTCTAAACACACAGAGGGACCTCCAAAATTATCAGGAGGTCTGTAGAAAATCTGTGGATTTAGATGTCAGCATGAAACTGCCTCTCCTGAGGCTTACTCATTACTGTTTTAAAAGATTAGTCATCCATTAGAAATAGATTTTAATGATGAAGCACCTTTTTACATTGCAGTGACAATTATATTGTTCAGTCTTCAAAATCCTCCAGAAATCTGACATGATTCAATAGAAATCTATCTGTAGTTGCAGACCTATTTTGAAAACTTTCAGTACTGAAGCTCACCAGTACAACTATAATCTTCCGCTTTATTCTCTTTACTGTAGGCAGCTTCTGCTATTTCTGTACTGCGGTAGCATTTGTTGACATTTCCATGGGGATGTCATATATTAGGTAGCACTCCAGGCTTTGGTTAGTAATACATGATACATCTTGAAGCAGTTAAATTCCTCATGCCATTTTAAAGTTAAAATCCTATTTCATTTAAAAGCTGGACTCCTAACTGGTAACTTGTCTGGAATAGTGGGTGGCAGGTCAGTGCAATTTGAAATGCCTAGGACAGAGAAGGAAACCATGAAAAACAGAGCAATTACACTGCAGGTCAAGGTTTATTATTGGGTGGCATGGTTTCAATTTGGCACTGAAGCATGGTAAAAAGTCTATAAGGCATGTTCATGCATTTTTGTTGTCTGTCATTTGTAAGCAATACTTGAGGAGGAGGAAGGGGGAACATGTAGCAGTTCAATACAGCTATCTTGAAGGCTTTGCTTACAAGGCCTTTTTTTCCCTTTTTCTTTTTTAATTCCTTTTTTATTGTAAGGAAGTAATTGTTAACCTACATTTGAAACAAAAGCATCCATGTGACACTTTAAAAACTGTGAGCTGTTTGCCAAATCCTAGATTGAAGGTGCTTAAATAGATTGAACCAATTTTTTTAAATAAAAATTGCACATCTGGCCTGGGAATCGGTCTGCCATATTTTAGCATAATGAACTTTGAAATCAGCCTCCTACTAGCAATTCTCTAGGCCCACCTTTCTAGTCAAGTTGCTGAACAGTATTTACAGTCAGAAGGCACTTGTATAATGACAGTGTTCTGTGCTAGCAACTGATTGACAGACTCCTGATACAGTGTTGTTTTGTGAAAACAAAACTGGTTTTAATTTGTCCCCCATCATGTATCAGCTGGCACATGAAGTCTGGATATTAAAATTTTATCACATGAGAACAAGTTATTGCAGCCCAAAGTCCAGCAGTGGAACACACGTAACAGCAATCTCTTTATACAGCACAGCTCTTCGCATGTTTAACCATTCCTTTTGCTTTATTATGCAGACTCAAAGCTGGCTTTAAACTTAAAAGCTTTTGCTGAAGCTGGTGTTTGTTGGAAACACCCTTTTGTTCTGCACTTTTCTGACTGCCAGATGGGAAGAACTCTTGACAGAGTTGAAAGAAACAAAAGATCCTTGCTATGCTCAGCCCAGAGGGTTGTAGCCCACAGAGCCAGACAGTCATGAAGAAAAAAAGTATTTCCTGCCATAAATAACGTGAAAAGCATATTAAATAAACAATTTTTTAAAAATCTTAACCATTCAAGTTTCCTCTTGAAACTAGATTTCATTTTAATTGCAAAAGGTTTGGAAAAATCTGATGATACTAGCTTTACAAATTGACACTTGCAAAAGCCCAACCAGAAAGGGAGCATTTATGTTCACGAAGTTTCTCTGCCAAAGAAGGTGGATGTGTAGATATCCAAGAAACCTTTTGGTAAATGTCCCTTGTGTGGACCAGCAAAGCCTCTTTGTAAATGTATTTATCTTAAATCCACTTATCTGAACTCTGGCAAACTTCAAACAAGAAAGGAATTAAGCCTCAGCACCAAATATTTGGAACACAGAGGAGTGATAGCACACACAGAATCTCTATTATTAAATGATTTCTTTTATTGCTTCCCCACCATTATTAAGGCTAGAAATTTCTTCCTCCTGGCTCATTTGATTCTCAGGCTCTAGATACTCCTAGCTAGTCATAATTTTTAATTTACAGGAGTTAAAATTATCCATGATTCAGTTTTGAGACAGAGTTTAAGATAAGGTGATAAACACTTATGACTCCATCTATTGTTCCAGATTTCCCCTGACTTGAAAAGACCAGGACCCCTCAGTCAAACTATCTAAGGGATCTCAGATGCAGCTCTCTCTATCTGGGACACCAGTATATGAATGAATTGGACCAATAGATTCCCACCTACTTTTATTGGTACAGAGATCCCCACAGTCCATGGATTTTGTGTTGGCAGACAGCTTCCCTCTCTGACTGACTCCTTGAGCACATCCATCTTTTTCAGAGCTCCAACACTGTAGTAATAGCTCTCTCTGAGATCTGCACCTTACCCTCTATCAGTAGACATGATGTCTTGGAACATAAACACTCGCAGAGAGAAGGACTGGGGAATGGGATTTTCCTGTGTTCTCTTAGAAGCACCATGCACTGAGTTCATTTCACTTTGCTCTGCAAACTATCTAGAGCTTTTTTGGTAGTGTAACATGATGCTGAGCATGTGCATGAAAGAAGTTGGGAAGTAAGTACTGTACAGGAAGATAGTGTATCTTCGTATGTGAAGTGCAAACACACCATTCATGTTTTACAGACACAGATTTTGCAAAGTGATGAGTGTGTAAATGGGTCACAGACTTTCACACTGGCACTACCGTATATTCTGTGTGGAGGCATCCCTCCCCTGCAGCATAAACATTGCAAAGAATGACTCAGAGACGGTGTTTTTACCTTTTTTTTTTAACCCCAAAGAAGAAAGAAATATAAAAGGATATTTAGGAAAGGGTTCTAAACCTCTTATGGTTTTACCATCATGCCTACAGTGAAGATTTTATAAGACTTTGAAAGATTTCAGCAGAACTGGTTCAGTTTAACAGATACTGTAACTTAAGCCAGTGATCTTCCTGCACAAATCACTTTTAATAATAGATTTCTTCTTTCTTGAAATGCTGTTGCCCTGATTCAGGGTTTGCACACCCCAATACTAACATCTACATTTTAAAATTTATGGTCTTGCCTTTAAATCAGTTTTAAAATGACCGGCATAACTGAACTTCCTTGGCAGAGGCCTATGGGAATGCATTTCCCAAGTCTCTATATGGGAGGTAGAGCCACTGATCTTGTTTATAGGTAATGGTATTTGTGCTCTCTCTTTTGCAGGCAGAGAATTATACCTGGCAAATTATATTTTTGTTGAAGCAAAAAAATTGGATTTCACAATTAGTTGAAGTGAGAGTGATGTAACAACAGGCCATGGTCAGAATAACTCAAGCCCTTTTCTTCTTTCTCCAGAGAGTTACACTGAAAATAAACACATTTTTCTCCTTTACTCAAAGTTAGAAAGTTGTGTGGGCACCAGATGACCAAACACATGTAAAAATGAAAAAAACCCATAAATTAAAGTTCTGTGAAAGAAAGAAAGAATATGTTCCTGTTTCAGGCACATCCAACTTAGAATAACTAACATTAACATCATACAGTAACATTTCCTCCTGTATACACTTGTGCTCACTGTGCTGAACGGTAAACTCTGCTTTGCTGTTGCTTTATGTATTGCTAACTGCAAGACCCTTCTGGGTTCATGTCATGTATAAAATCTTCCTTGTTCTATACAGATCTATAAGAATTAATTCCTTTCAGCATCACTCACTCAATAGATTTTACATTTAGATTACAGAGATAAACATATAAATATTGCAATAAAAATCAGAAATCTGGAGAGCCGTATCTTTCTATGTATTGAACAGTATAACTCACAGTGTCAATTGAGTCTCCACTTCACAGTGCTCCCTCATGTACCAAATATCTGTGGAGTTTCATTGAAGAACTTACTACTGGCCAACAGTTAAGGGACACAGATCCTCTGTGGGTGAAGACTACAGAGAAAAGGAGTAATGATAATCTGGAAATTTGCCTATACAAATTTTCTCAGCATTAGGAAAGAGTATGATAGTAAAATGAGGGCTGGTAAGAGTGGTTATCATTTCTGGAAACACTTATGAACAGCTGTAGCAAGCAGCAATGATGTATTAATGAAGAGAAAACGGATCCTATTTTTAAATGAATATTATGTCTGAACGCACTGAAATCCAGCATCTACAAGAACTGTGACAATCATTTCCCAACTAGCGCTGAACTAGTTCATGTCCAAGATCACTGTCCACCTTAAAATCTCTTCATTTAAATATCTAGTCAAAATGACTCCTGAGACTGGAAACAAGAAGTGTACACAAGAATGGTCTTGAGTGATCTCTCATTCTTCCAGTCCTCACCTCCTCAAGCCCTCACTCACAACTGGATTATTAGCATCCCTCGATGTGTAATGTCCAATCCACACTGGGAGTCATCTATGGTCCAGACCTGATCTTTTTTTTTAAATTATCTGTAAAACAACATGCACATCTCTGGCTTTTTATGAAGAATATTTAGATAGTTGCATAAACTGACCATTTGAATAACAAAAGATTTAGAGTTGCAAGTATACCATTTGCATTTAGGCAGTGTCTCACCTGCACTGCTGTTGATATAAACCTTAATATTGACAGTGACACTGTTTGACAGCAGAAGACAGTTATCAATGCTTTCCAGGTCTTCAGGAGGAATTGCACCAGCTTGCCTTGGAGCCACAGACATCCCTTAATGAGAGTGTCAAGGCTCTGAACTTCCCTGCCTCAGGGATGACTCTACAAAGGTGTCATCCATCCATTGCTGGGAAGTTTCCTGGTGTGGGAAGGAGGGAAGTAGACTTTCACTGCCTTCTTGCATCACTTTGGGAACCTGGGACAAAGGGCATGTCTTTGGCTTTCTTCTCACTAACCTACAGAGCACAGTGTCATTCCTTCACCTCAGAAATGTCTTTGATGGGAAAGAAGTGTTCTGCAAGGATGCACATGGCACTGGAAATACCTGCTTCAGAAAATTCTATCCTGTGTCTGTAGAATGAGTATCTTCCAAGACGAACTCCCCATAAATATCTGCAAAATGTCACTATCAACTTACATTGAAGTCAAGACGTGAACCTTGGCCGACCTGCTTGTGCAGTTCCCTGTAATCCCTCACTTCCTCACAAAGCTGGGTGAATGGTCCAAGAAACTCATGCACCTCTTGCTAAATTGTAAATCTGCTGACTTGTTAGTTTGGGGGATTTCAGGAACAGATTTCAGGAAGTGGTGAGGAATAATGATGCTCTGGGATGTTTCATCATTTTCCATCCGCTACAAAGTTTACACGTGTTGCCTGTGACTTCCTCAGTGGATTTGAAGGAAGGAACTGAGCTATCTCAGTGTTTAATTTTTGAATTGTATTAATCAAAATTGTCTTTTAAATGATAGTGCTCCGTAATGTGAGAATTGCCATATTTCCAATAAAGAAATAGGCTGTCCATACAAATAAAGTCAGACCTGATTAAGAAATAGTCTGGTAGAATTATATTGTTCATTCCACCATTATTATATTGTTTCATTTTTGTTCTGTTATAGTCTTTTCTATACTTCCAAGCTGCAAATGGCTGGCCTATTTCAGAGCATGTGGGAAATTCAGAAAGATACACAAAGATGGACATGCTACGACATTGTCAGAAATGTTCCTACATTTAGCTTATGTTTTGCTGCTGTTTGCTGCATCTTGCGGCTTCAGATACTCTAAACAGTAGGACTCAGCTAAACAACTTTGAGGGTTTGTTAATATGCTGTGGCACTTTTGGGCATGTATTTGATCAAAACAGATCAAGCATATACAATGTGAGACTGCCTTTTCAGAAGTTATTTAGACATGAACTGCATCTGAGGTAGCTTCCAATTAACTGTTTTGAAGTTGATAATAGCCTTGTCATGGCAGCTCAGAGCTCAGTGCAAACTAGTGTACCCTGCTAAAGAGCAATCAAGACACATACTAATCATCTGAAATTGAATTTGCCTTCCAAAATTTGACTCTGAATTATTTGCATCTGATCAAGTATAATTTTTTCAACTGACACTTTCTCACCACCTTCCAGAGAGAAGAATCCAGAAATGCAATGGTAACACTGAGAAAGGACTTCTCACTTCAGAATTTACAACTAATTAGAAAGGATCTGCTGCAACATTTCATCCCTGTGCCAGTGCAGTATTATTTCTGAGGAACAGCAACTGAGGCGCCCTGCCAAAATTGCACATCTGTGAAGCTCGAATTGTCTGGGACCTCCTCTAGAGCTCAGAAGAGGGTTACACATACAATAAATGATGTGGAGAATAACAGATACATGACAACTGGCTATGGAAACATGAAGGGATGTGCTAAAGGAATATCTATCATGCTTGTAATTTTATTAGGTTATAACAAGAAGTGGTGGATTTAAGATGCAATTGGGAAAATCCATCATTATTGGCCAGCATTTACAAAGCTCAATGGCTAATTCTAAGCTTTTAAATCTACTTTCAGGTATTTAAACAAAAATTGCTCAGATTTTCAGAGGTGGTGAAAAGTTGCCTTTCCAGTCCTCCTTTCCTACTGCACAAAGCACCAATCACCCTAACCAGAAAACTTTCAAAACCATCAAAACCTTCATGTCCTACAGACATTTCTCTCCTTGACATTGGTCATGTACTTCTTGTTCTGTCAACATTGCCGGTTTAAAGGAAATTGAGCCCCTTTTAAACACTTGGCCCAAGTGTTTCCTTGGATGGCTGCTACTTGTTTCTTCAGTGCTCTCTGATAAAGAAGCATCGGCATGTGGTGACATGAATGGCCCTGCTCTACTGTTAAATTGCAGTGTGAGACACACTAAAACCAAGGACTGTAAACTCCCTGCTTTATAAAGTCATATCCTAGAACCATGTGTGTACAATTAGTCTGTGCTGCCGGATTTTTGGCAACACTAAGTAAATGCAGAGGAAAGTTGGATTTTGGACCCAGCAGGTAAGATCCGTGGGTATATAAATTAAAAAAGAAATTATGAGGTTAAAAACACCACAAAAGCAGATCTGGTGTTTTCATATGATATAAAAACACTGCTGGGCAGATTTTGCTCCAGATCAGACTGATCTAGGAGGCCTGTGAATAAAGAACTGGCATTTTTTGAAAAAGGTGGATGAAACTTCTCATCAGGTTGTGTCCTGCAGAGGTGACCTGGCAACCTGGTGGGTACATGCTTGAACACAAAGGAAAAACTTCTTGATAGAGAGATCTGTCTTATCTCATCAATACACAGCCCAAATCTGGCTTATAAGACATGTGAAGAAGTTTGCACCACTGGCTGGTGAAAGTGATGGTATTTGTAGCACAGGCTATGAGGGGGAGATATTTACAGAACTGGTAAGCAAGAGGGCACAGCTTTCATCTGCTGGGGTGGACAGTCCCACCCCAACAAATGACACTTCTGCCATTCGGGCCTCCCCTAACCCTCAGGAAGGCACCCACTGCTGCCTGATTACCTCTGGGTGCATGTGCCAAGGACTCTCATGCTGCTCCTTCTCCTTTGTTAGCATTTTCCTGCCTCTACCCGAAAGGTCACAACCCTCCATTCAAGCCCTAGGCGACACTTAGGAAATGGTGAAGGCCATTTTCATTTTCTATCCCCACACTGAAACACACACCCCATGGTTCACCTCTGCCTGGGATACAGGCTGCTCTGGGTGGGAGGGGAGCAGCCCTTGGGAAGGCCTGCTGACATGGAGGATAGTGACAATTCGGGGTCTTAGGCAAGAATTCATGGTGGGACCAGGCTTGCACATTTCTGGTGCTCTCTGGAATACCCCAACAAACAGTTGTTTGGGTTGAAAAAACCCCCAACAAACAGTTCCCTTCTCCAGTGCACATTCAATTGCTTTTAACTTTTCCAGGTGTCTGCATTTGGTGCCTGTTCTTCCTTCACCCTGTTTTAAATGGGGGTTGTTTTTCTCCACAGCCACTGGGTTGGTGGGATTGGAGGGGAAGCACCATTGTCCAAATGCAGTAAGAGCTGGAGGTCTTGGGGTGGTGACATCCTCCCTTTGCTGGATCCCCCTGTGGAGAGGGTCCCACTGATAACACTCACACTTCCTCTCATAAGTGTGTGCATCCTTCCATTGCCTCTGCTTTTCAGTTCAGGGAGGACCTTCAAGGGAGTGCATCCTGAGCCCCGAGTCATACCTCACTGGCAATATGTGTATGTGGAGAAAATGCTAGATATTAGGGGCTCATGAGACTAGGGTTGAATTCCTTGCTCTGCTTCCCACAAGATTCTGGATAGCAATGGTCTGAAAGCTTTTATGGGCTTGAAGATACTCATCTATGCTGAGAAAAATGCCTGACTAAGGACTTCTGGATAATCTCACCAGGAAACTCTCAGCCTCTTTAGAGTCTGAAATGCCTTCTTAAATGTCAGTCTTCAAGTCTCTGTGCTTCAGATCCTTTTACCAGAATAATTGCATCAATGGTTGTCAAACACTCAGATGCTCTGTAATGACAGCCACATAAATGGAGCACCCTGCTCCTTTACAATTCCGAGTCTAAAAAAATGTAGGAAGCCCTTTTTTGGAAAAAAAAAAAAGATAATCTGAGTTTCCTTGCTTTAAAAGGGCCAAATTTCATGAAGGGCTGAGAGGTTATACCAAACAGAGATACTGTGAGGTCCATAATCCCAAATTTACTGTGCTTCTGCAGATCCCATGCAAGTGAATCAATAACCACGGTGTGTTGTCTCCAGTCACTACTTCTCCCAGAACCCAGCAGAGAAGCCAGATAATTCTGTGCCAGGAATTTCTCACCTCACATATTGGGATTTACTCCATAATCTGCTGCAGAGTGCAACAGCCTGCCTCAGTCAGCAGCTGGTGGCAGAAGCCAATGCTGATGATCAAGGCAATCAGTGTGAGCTCAAATAATACATACCTATCCTTGAGAAAGTTGTGTGTACTGGCTTGAGTGATTTCTGACTTTTAGGAAATTCTCTTCGTGGTTCTGATGATTTCTGCTTACTAGATGGGTACAAGGAAAACCTTTTTGATAAATGTGAACTGTTGCAATGACTTTGTAAAACAAAACAAATATAAGAGCAATTTTGCTTATAGAATTAAACCATATTTTGTTAGTTATAACCAAATTTTTATTAAAGGAACAAGTATCTGGTTTTAGAATCCTGTTCAGTCTAGCCTTTTATTTTACCAGCCTCAGTAATTGATTTTAATAAGGGTGCCATAAAAAAAGGAAAATTCTGTTTAGAGAGATGAATATAGACACAGGAAAAAAGTAAAGAAACATATACTGACTTTGGTCTCCAAGTATGAAATTGTACTATCTTAAGCAACATATTTACTACAAGCAGAAGGACAAGCAAATGTTTATTGCTTCTATCAGCACTAATGCAGAGTCCCTTTGGTTATTTCTTTAATCCAAACAACTTCCTGGTAGATCCAAGATGTGAGGCCCTTCTGTAATGACTTGGCAAGAGAAAGGGTCCAGAACTTCTCTGCAAACACAATTAAGTTGTCAAAGACAAGTCCTGTATTTGAATTAAAACTATAAATCTTTCATCTGCACCTACTCTACATCAAATAGCAGGAAAAGAGGCCCTCCCATTTAACAGTCTTAATTACCAGAGCACTGCAGCCTTTGAGCATGACAGAGCCAATGATAGCTGACCTTGTGCTCCACCCCCGGAGTGGGATCAATATGATGAATGGGAAATCCTGCCTGAAATATCACAGCAAAAGGAACAGCCTCAGATGGCAAATTAAGTGCCTAGCACATATTGGGGCTACACAAATATATAATAATACCCTTTTCTTTGATCTGCTTATACTGGAATGAGCAGTAGGTTGAAGGCTTCAGTGTAAACATGTCAAATTTTGTCTAGTAATGTCCAACCCTTGCCACGTCTTTTCCCACACAAATATACAGCAGAATTGTGGCTTTTCTCCACTCAAATGCCACTGCTAGTACTAGCCTGAAGTAGGAGAGATAGGCACTGTGGGTTTGTTATGGTTTTCTCTAGTACTCCCATATAATTCCCCGTGGCGCAGAGTAGACAAGATAACTGTGGGTCTCTGGGGAGAGAGTTATTCATTTTCCTTTTCAAGTGTTCAGGTAGCAAGTGAATCAAATGATGTGGCAGCTGGGTGTTTGATTACCTTAGAGCAGCAGTTCCCACACTGTGCAGTGTGGGTGGTGAGCAGCCCTCGAGGTCCACAATGGGAGTAATTTTAGCTCAGGATTTGCGAACAAGAGCCATTGCGGTCCATGAAACGTGCTTACAGTTGTTCACTTAAAACTTGGCAAATGAATGCCTCAAGGCCACATTTTATGGGGTCATCTCTGAAACAACTGCTTCTCTGGGTGAAGTTGTCACATCTTTTGGTGTCCTGACACTTCTGAGACATTTCTCAGACCCTTTTTTTCTAATTGCTATATTGACTGCTAATCATTTCCTTCCTGTCTTTACTTTTATTTTGCATCTTAGAGCTTCACAGTGTATTCCTTCAACTAACAGGTCTCGCTAGCTTAGTTACCAATTTTAGCATGCAGTAGATACCTTGCTGTTTGACTAGCAATATCAGTTTTGAATTAGGAGCTGCATACGCCCTGGAGAAGAACATATCTCAGGTACAGTATTTCAAATATACAGCATAAAATATTTTAATTGAAAATATATAGAAGCACTTCTTCCTTTTTTCCTTTTGTTTTCTGTAAACAAAACAGCCTTCACAAGAAATGTATCACTAATTTGCATGTTAAGCATCACAAAGCTACAAAAATCTGCTTGTAATGAAGTTTTGTAGCAAATGTGTTAACCTGGTAGTGAATTCTTCAGACATTACTTTCCAGAAGAAAGTCCAGAGTGTGAACACAAAAATTTCTTAGCACACAATACATTTGTGCAGGTAAATCATCTACACTTATATATCTTATTGTATTAGGTTTCTATGATAAATAGAATACACTATCTTGTACTATATAAAATATATCTGTGTGTATATATATATGCAAAAATGTGCTTGTCTTTCTATATTTGTATTTGTTACATTTTATGAAGAAATCAATCTACATTTAGTCTTATGCATGATACTTACTGTGCTTACTACAAAAGCATTTGAAATTCCCAACAAAAGCACATTAAAGCAATGGGGAAAACAAAGAATATGAACCCTGCAGAAAATTTATTGAAACCATCTTTTGAATCTGTAGACCTACCAGATTACACCCACAGGCATTAGCCCCCATGTCAAAAGGGAACTATCCAACAGAAGAGCGGACAAGAACAAAAGAAACCCTGGTAACAGTGAACTCTGTGCTCTCAAATCTGCATTCTTCATATATTCCTCAGGAGGTGTTTTCTTCACCTGCTATGTGTTTAGGCAATGGTGGATAGGGGTCTGTTTGTTCCTCCAGAGCTGTCCTGTAGGAGGCATCTCCTGATGGATGCTGCTTGACTACAGCCAGAGGTTAAAAGTGCAGGAGGGACTCTGAGATGCAAAGGGTATAGTCAGGTCTACTTGCTTTGTGCAAAAACGATGTGATGGTTTTAGGGTTATAGACAAACCAGGCTTTCCCTTCACAGTGTGATTAGTGGAGATGCTTCATTAGCTTGACAAGCAGAAGGGTGTGGTGGGAATGCAACAACCTGGGTGGGAACATAGCCTTCCTGAATGCCTGGGAGGCCTGCCAGCTTTATCACAAGCTGAATTTCACTTCATAAGCTTGTAGTCTACAGAACATGAATAATAAGGATGGGAACGGAGGATACATAACCATATATTGCCAGAAAGGGACACAATCCTATTAAAAGCAATCCGCTTCTGGCAGGAGAAGAGTTACCATGGAATTTAAAACAGGAAGTTGTGTAATTAACTGCACATTTCAGGGCAAAATTATGCTAAACATAATAAAAATACAACAGGAAATATGTGGCCCAGATCCTCAGGATATAAATGAGTAGAAACCCAGTTTACTCTGTAGCCCTAATGGAACAAAGTACCTTCATATTATATTACCCTTATATATTGCATTATTACTACTACTACTACTACTACTACTACTACTACTACTACTACACTACTATTACTGCTACTCCTCCTCCTTAAATGATTGCTGTGTGCCCTGTCTATGCAGCATTTGCAGGACATATAAAACTTGCCCTGCTAGGCACAGCTTCATTCTCATCTGTATTGTGAAGGTTTCTTTTTATTTTGTCTTTCTATAGGCTTTCCTCAGTATTTTAAGGACTGAAACAGAGGAGTAACTCTGAAAATGACTAGCAAAGACATCCTTAGAGAAAATGAGTGTGACTCGGGCACTGTAGAGGATCCTCTAGCATCCCTCAAAACAGTCCTCTATCTTCCCTCAAACTTTGTGCATGGACTTTTTTTTGCCTGCACTTCTTGTCCACACTGCCTCTGTACACAGGTCAGCAGGGTCTACATGTTCTGCATGAACATGATCAACATTCAATTAATATATGTTAAATAATATCACCGGTGAACACAGAGTTACTATGTGGAAACTGGAGACAACATCCCCAAAACTGTGGACACTCAATTATGAAAAGAGTTGAGATACTACAGTTAGCCCCAGAGTTTTTGTGCAAAGTATTTACCCAGGACGGCTTTGATGGCAGGTGCATGAGGAATATTTACAGGTATATGAATATGCATGTGTCTGTATTTGCAAATATTTGGACCTACCACATATATAAATCATCTTGCATTATGTACATTTTGTAAGGCTTAAAGTGTTCTTCAACTTAAAAGATATTTCTCTCCCAGCTCTGAACAGTCTAGTGTATTTTGCACACTATACAGAATTCTTTCGCATAGATTGCTGGTGAGCTGCCATCTGGCTTTCTGTTTGCCTTAGGGGAAAATTACTCAAGTAGCTGTAATTATTAAAGGTTATAATTGCTCTGTAGGGTATGAAAAATGGTACTGGTGAGGCTGGGCACTGAAAAGTTATGGATGTAGATAAGGAAATCTAAGAGGACTCCACAGAGGGGCATTGGCACTCATAAAAGGGCAGGCTTTTCTGCTATTTGACTACCATCTGCTGTCCGTTTTGGTTTCCATGTGAAAGAATATTAAGAATTAAACTGGAGAAGATGTAATTTGTTTGTTATTTAAACCTTCTCCTACACAAGCCCACATATCCTAAGTGTTTGAACAGGGCTAAATATCCAATCCAGGCATCCGAACAATGCAGGAGGAGCAGGAAGCTGTGCTCGTGGGGCAGCAGACCTTGTGTTCCCCCTTCTTCTCCTCTTCTATGAGCAGCTGGCCAGGCTGCAGGCATCAGCTATGTCCCTAGTCACACTAAGTGCATGGCACTTAGCAGAAATAGTAGGTGTGTGCTAGTCCAGCTTGCATGGGCTGAAATGGTGAGAGTTGACTTAAAGGTATCAGCTTGTTGGACGGGCTCAAGGGGCCAGTAACTTCCAGCTGCCACAGGGAGTGGTAACCACCAGGGAGAAATGGGAACTGGAGTCAGTTTGTAGAAATAGGATGTGCAGCTACAGATGGGACGAACGATCCTGAGGAATTTAAAGCCCTTTAGTATAGTATTAAAAAGTATTTGATGAAATAATTTATCATAAACTCAAACTTAGCAAGTCTATAGTTCAGGCTGCCTAAAAAGCCTTCAAAGGGTGGGAAGAGGGTACTCTGGCTTGTGCGAACAGCCAACAGCATGTAGACCCAGCTGTCGACAGTCATGGCAGACAGAGCATAAACTCCAGCAAAAATGGGGTCTGGCCTGTGCTAAAGTATTCTATTCCCTAGTAGTGAATGACTAGAACAAATGTAAAAGCATAATGATTTTCACAAAGGTTCAAGCAAATTCTTTAGAGATAGGGAGTGGAAGAGAGATCTTACTTATGTTTTTCTTAAAGGTGGATATGACTGAAATTGGAAACCCAGACACACCATCACAAGGATATTACTGTGATGTTTCCATTTGCAACAGAAGGTGGAAGCCTTGTAGAAGGTAGGATTTTGTGCATGCAATTTCCAGCCTATTCTGTATGCTCAAGAGATAATTAAAATTTGGTGGCAGAGTGAAAAAGCAGTCAAGCTGTACAAGAAAACCTTTTAAATTTCACTGAGCACCGTATACTGTTGCATTCAGTGCTCTGGGTAGAGTTTTTATTAGAGCTACATACTTAGTGAAGCAAAATTTGGTTCATCTCTTGTCTTTCACTTCTGTTGTAGTGAAAAAGACAATGGGCAGCCAGAAGCTTTGCCCTCCTGTGCTCCTGGGGTCATGCTCTTCTCTTGGCTCCCAAAATCACAGCTGGTAAGGAGTCAGACTGAGAAGGAAATTGTGAATTCAGCAATGAAGGCTGTCTCGCTGCAAACATTTCTTGGGCCTCTCTGACTCCTGCTGGAGGTCATGCATTCAATGGAGTATTGAGAGAGTAAATTAGAGAACGGGTAAGGCTCACTCAGTTACTTATGGTCACTCCAGCTTCTACATTCACACCATGCAACTGCAGAGACCATACTGGCTGACAGACAGCTTGGTGAGTGAAGGGGAAATGAGAAGTTACCTGGCTCTGTATTAAAAAAAAAAAAAAAAGGATGAGTTACAGCAGCAGCCTGCTTTGGCTCTCTTCTTAGTGAGACCCATCTGTTCTGAGGAAGCTGAGAACCTTTCAAGTAGAAGCATTTGTAATCTCAAAAACTCCTTTACACTTTTAGGGCAAAATGTCAGATCTTACTTCAACAGATCTCTGTCCACAGAGTCAGAATTTGAGTCTATGTAAAGGACAATAGTCACCATATACCAAATGCCCATAACTCAGTAATTTCCACCCAAAACAATTGATTAGATACAGTAGGATCCAGGTGGAGTGGGCAGATCACTTGTGATTTTCCTTTCATTTACTTTTTGCTTATTGAATTGCCTTTAAAAAAATAAAATATTGTTTGGTACCTAAACAAATCTTCTGCTACAGATGGTAGTTAATTTTGAGAATAGATGACATATGATATGGTCCAGGTTTCAGGTGACAGTGCCTGAAAGCTAAGCAAACAGATACAGGTTGGTATTCTGATTTCATGTTAATATGATTTACAATGTTATATTTCTAACAGCAACTAGATCTTGAGGGCCATTTAAGCAGTTATATGCTATCTAATCATAGCATGGTAGTCTAAATGCTTAGGAGAGTGTGCTGAGAAACAGTCCTGTTTTGTTTGCAAGAGTAAGTTTAGGAGTTGGTTGCTCCACTGTTTTCCATTAGAACATAAAGTGTAAGGATCCTTCATCTTCTTTGTTAAGCAAATAAGAAATAAATCAGTAAGTGAAAGTTGTAATAAAAAAAAGCAAAAGGAAATATTTTTTAAAAAGTGAAAGATGAGAAAATTAGAAATTACTAAACATGTTTACAGGCCATTTCCCCCAAGGTGTCAGAATGGCATTTGCTTGTCTTGCTGGAGCTGACTCCATGCTGTAGCTGAGGGCTACAATAGTGATGCTCCACAGCAGCTGAACCTTTAACCTGGGAAACGGTCTTTAACACTAAGAGGAATTGAAACAGATGAGCTAAAGCAACCTGCAGGGCTTTTGGAAAAAAGCACTAGGTGTAGACATATGAATAAGTCATTGCAGCATGAATTAGAAGGTGAACTTTCAACATATCTACTGACCCGCTGTAATTGTTTGTGTACCATCTCTTACTCAAACTGCCCTTCTACTGAAAGATAAACAACCTGCAATTACTTGTCTTTCACTGTAGATAAACAACTCTGTTCCACCTGCACTGGCAGCTAATGGTCGTTGTTCTGATGCTCTGTTAATGCAGTCTCTTTTTACCCCACATCTTGTCATATGTTTTTATCCACAAAGTAGCCATATCCCTGCGCTGAATCTTCAAGATATTCTAGTCTTGTATACTGCAAAGCTGCAGTTCACAACCTGTTCTACCTGCTCAATTTGTACTGAATGGACTAATACATTAACTGTGCATTAATGGACCAGGGAATCCCTAGGGGTGCTCGTTAAGGTAGATATTTTATAAATAATGTCCCACTGGGGCACCACAAGGCACTGACTATTTCCCAGGCAAATTTACTTCAGCTTTCCCAGAGATCAGAAGCTAGAGTCCCTTGAACAGAGAAACCTGCTTTTTCAACAGGTCAAGAGCTTCCATGGCCTATGAGAGAAGATGAAGCCTCTCAGGCTTCATACTTCAGCTTCTTTCTAAGTGGTGCTGCCTGGCAGAGAAGAAGGATGAGAACAAGCTCCTACCATAAGACAATCTGCAGCTTCTGTGAGTACATCTCCATGTTCTCTGACTGGTATGGGTTTTGTTTGATTTCCCCCCACCTCTGGTTTCCTCTCAGGAACTTGTTTGTAGCATGCTGTCACATGCAGAACTGTCAGAGACTGAAATAGTTAATGGCTTAAACATTCTAACATCACCAAAAGACTTTTGTCCACTGTATCAAACTGAAAAGAAACTGCTGCTCACCAAGCAAAGCCCAACCCTTCCTAATATACCTACTGCAAAAGGACCTTCAGATCAGACAAGTGCGTACCATTGTCCAACTATCCGAGGTGCAAAAGGGTGTGCATATCTGAACTTCAAACTGGATTTTTGGAAGAGGGAAGAGGCTGGTAAGAGGCAAATCCTATGAGGTGGAATAATCCTTACCATGGCAACATCCTCCCTTATATGATGACTCTGCTGTAAACCTCAAAGACATTTTGCATCTGGCCTGGTATGTTCATATTAAATGCTGGACCATGATGGACGATGATTGATGCTGAGTTCTAGGAGGTGTCAGAGACTTGTGACATGATTAGGACATGTGGGGGACATGTCCCATGACACTACGCATTGTAAAATTCCCTGCCCCAGGGGAGGTGGAAGGTGTTTCCACCTGAGTTTGAAGTGTATAACTCAAAAAGAACTCAGCAGTTGTGTGGGGGTCTTCCCCTAGCCCCAATGGATCAAGACCATCACTTCACAGGACTGTGACCACCACTTCAACCAACAGACATGGAAACAATAATTACCCGGTTTCATCACTGGATCCAGTGAGTGGTGTCTGTATATCTTAGGATCCTTGTCCTCCCTCCTTCCCACCTTTCTTAAGTGTTATACTTTATTATTACTATATTCCTGCATATGGTAACACCCAAAATGGCAACAAACCTGTTTAGCTTTGAAACTGAATTGTTCTAAAGTAAACCCTACCTCTATATGTTTACAAACACTGATTATTCAGTGTGGTTTCACCCTAATCCACCCCCAGGGATTTATTAACAACAATCTGGATTACCCTCTGCTTCTAGGGTGGATCATAACAATGACCCAAGGTGAACTCATTACTTCAACACAGGAAACTTGAAGGGAACTGTGAAACCCAAAAATTGATAATGAGGAACTCTGACACAGAAATACATCATGTGCTGGTTGTCCTCTTAAATACGTGCCACATGCATATGAAAGCTCAGCAGGTCCTAGAAACAACATAAGTCATGAGATGGCAAATTTATTTTTCTTTAAATTGAGGACATGAATTAGAGTGACCAAGCAGCTTGCTAAAATATAAAACATTTTTCTTGCCTGAACAACTTGTTCCTCTAGGCACTGTGAGCACAATAATGAGATCCTTACCTGGGCCCTGCACAAGTCCCTCCTGAAAATCCATCTCAGGACTGTGTGCTTATTTGCACAATTAATACTGTGTAATCCCAAAGAAAAGTACTATAAACTTTGCAAAATGCAGCTATGCTGCTTTTCAGAGAGTTCTGGGATCTCTATTCCTACAAAAGACTCACTTTTGGAAGAAGTCATGGTTTGGCAGTTTTGTTGGGTACAAGATCTGAACTGATCACTGCAGTCCTTAAGTTAAATACTGTAGTAGGTCCATACACCTGTCTGAAGTATCACGCTAGTCTGAGTTTCTTCATGCCCTGAGGACCCCGTAACCCAGAAATCTCTGTCGAGATACATAATATATCGACACTGACTCCTTGTCAGCTTGAGAAAGTTTTCCTTTTCCTTTCCTAAGCAAAACTCAGTTCTCATTAAACAGTGTTGTAATGCTGAAAAATGAGCTTTCTGGGAAGTGTTTTCTATTTAAGTGAAGATGTCAAGCTCATTTCCAACATTCCTGATCTCTCCTTCCCACCACTCTTTCTCTCTAGCTCTTCTAATTCTGTGAATCTGTCTAGTTTAGTCATATCTCTTAGTGGGAAGACCTCTGAGGAGCTGAGCTTCTGGTTCAGGAGCTCCTACTGTCTTTCACACCAAAACTCTGTGAGGATTGTGCTGCATCCTGTTGTTCACTGCAGGAGAACATCTTGTTCCATAATTATTTGTTCCATGATAAAGTCCTTCAGCACTGCCTAATTACAAAAATGTATCTATGTCAGAGCTTCTATAATCACAGAATATGCAGTAGAAACAAAAAAGTATTAAAAAGAAATCACTGAAATACCACCTGAAATGCAAAGCAACTTCAACATCACACTGAAATTTATGTCTATTACAAAAAGCTGGAAAATGGAAATCATACTCTCTGACTCTCCTGCTGTAATGTTGTGTCAGGAATCTTTGACAGAATAAAATACAGAACTTAAAATTCATATTTCATATAAAACTGTACCATTGTGCATTTCAACTTTGCCTTGCCTAAGTGTGAAGAAACAGGTATGTAGTGCAGGAAGATGTATCCTCTAGGCCTATGGAAAGGTATGATTATCCAAATATACCAACATGGATAAATTGTTGGCCTAGAAGCAAAGACATTTAAAGTGATGGACATGGTAGGATACAAAAAAACACACACATATGGATTAAAGTGATGGATTTTTTCCACATTAACAGTAAAGAAATGTTTACTCTTCATATTTTGAAAGAAATGGACTTTCATGGAGACTAAAGCTGAGATTTGGGAACTTGATCATTATGGATCTCATGGTGATCTATTGTATGCAGAACCTGGCTGAGACAAAACCCTGCTATCAGTTTCAGTAATTCATTTTGGACTAACTAAAATTCCCACTGAAACTACAAATGGAGGTCTTGGATAGCCTCCTCACATCAGTTTGAATGCTCATCACGTTCATCAAGATTGAAAAGAAGAATTTGTTTATTTTAATCTATGTATGATTCAATACATGAGGTGAAGACACCAGATTTTAGGGGGGAGGGCAGTGGTGTGTTGTTTTTTTTCTTCTTTTTTAATCAAACATCAAAGCAGAAAAATATCGGATCTGGACTGCACTATGGACAAAAAGTTCAGAGTGGCTCACACACCAGGGTTTAACTTTACAATGTAACACACAAACCAGTGTGGTAGTTTTGAAAAAATTAATGCCATAACGGTTTTGGAATTTGGAATAATTTGGATCTTTTAAACCCAAATCATCATAGCTGGAGTCAACAAATGAAGATGTTAAAGAAGAGTAAGGGCTTTGGACAGGATAAACCTATAAGTGATATGACTAAAGACAGTCAGGTCAGACTACAACACAGGGAGAAAAGTTACCTCAAATTCAGGAAATATTTCTTCAGGTTCAGAAGCAGTGCCGTAAGTCTTAAAATATGCTTTCTACCTATATCCATTAAACAAAGAAATAGTGATAGCCCATTTCATACACAACTATTTCTGGTTATGACTAGCAAGTGCCAAGACACAAACCAATGAAAAAAGTTGTCTAAAATTGGAGGAATAATTCTCTGGGCAATTTTGAGTATAGAAAGGCAAAAGGCAGTTCTCTAATTGAGGCTTTACAGCTCTTCAGGAAATTTCAGCCTCATTTTGAGATAGTGACTAAAAAAGTAGAAACCACTTATTTGAACTTCTTTCCAGCATACTGGCCTCATTTTACCCAACAGAATTAATTTCTTGGTCTCAAACAGAAAACATGAAAACAACTGAAATACTGACTAGGACCTGAAATGGCTGGTCCTCTAATGAGTCTAAAAAAACTAGGGATCATAGACTGATAGTTTGTTTTCTCAAAACCAAAAGCTGCAATATTCCTATAGATTTTTCTAGATGCCCATCTCCTTCATGGCAAGGTTATGTGCTATTGATAGCAGTGTATTTCCAAGCAAGTCATAACCAACACCTTTGAGGGACAGCCTGTGCCTGAAAAAATGAAGAACAATTTGTAATTCATAAATATAGTTCAAAATAATCAGTAAGCTGAAGATAACAGCCAAGTATTTATGTTACTGTGGTCATCTGAGAATCTTTTTCCTATTTAAAAGAATATAACGTTAAAAAAATGAAGTAATGTGGAACTGAGAGTCTTTGTTAATGATGTAGAAACTCAGATTTTGGAAGATCAAATTATTTTTAATTTTGAAAGAAGGCCAAGAGGGGTTTTTTCACCTAAAGCATTTAATGTCAAGGGCACTTACACTTTCCAAGCCCTTACAGAGTAGTATCTCTCTTGTCTGATAGCACTGAATTACTTAAAATGTATGTTTGTGAAGTCTGCATTAACTCAACACTGTGATGTTATATTGATCTATATATCCAAAATATAATGTTATTTTACCTAATCTGAGATTTTCAGTATAAAATTCAGGAAGTCTGAATACACATACCCAGACGCAATTAGAGTCAACCTAAATTTGCCAGGAATACAGTGAGAGTAGAAAAGTCATTTTGTTGAGCTGTTCTTTGAATGTCTGTTCTGAAACAAACTGACATTATCAACCAGCAGCTAGGGCACTCAACAGAAATAAGTCTGTTTATCCATTAAAAAATAGCACTTCACAGAGAGCAGAGCAATTGCAGTGGAAAAAGTGATGTCACCAGTGGCCCAAGGTATAGACTCATGACTGACAGGAGGCCTGGACTCTGGTCCTGAACAGGTTTTTTAACTCAGAGCTCTCTTACACTCCACCCAAAGAGCAGAAGCTGAAGCTTGAAGCCTGTGTGTAAAAAGCAAACAAACAAAACCTAAAAAACGGGTCAAATCTAAGCAAGAGGAACTTCATGTCTTATGAATTTTCTCAGTTATAAAGTGTGTAATTCATGCTTATACAAGTTATACTAATTTATTACTTCCATCAATTCTCTACCCAATTTGTTTCATAAACCAATCAAACACAGATTTTATATACAGGAAATTCTTTTAATATTCATGGGATTACCTAGAATGTAAAACAACATAAAATGTGGCATAGTGCTTTTTATAGCACTTCTTACATGTCTTCTTGAATTTTGATGAATTTCTAGTAGTCCATGCTTTTGCTTATGTAGATGACATGGAGGATATCAAGGTAGTCTATTGGTCACACTGACTCCTGGCCCAAACAGGAGTGAAAACACACAATAAAAACAGAAAAGCAGCCAGGGGGACACATAAGTAATGGTTAACTTGGTCAAGGTCCTCATCTTTCCAAGTTCACTTTCCTTTTATATTTAAAGCTCTGAAAACTCATTACTTGAAGTACTTTCAAGCATTACTTCTAGTTATATACACTGAAAAGTTTGGAATACATTGAATATCAATTAAGATTACATACAGGTATAACACTTAGCTTTGTTTCTTCCTTTTGAACCCTTCAGTTCACAGAAACTACAAAATGCATGCACCTCATTTATTTGCCTATTATTTATATCACAGTGATGTCAGGATCTGAACTCAATTTTCACAGAAACTACTATATACTCTTGCCAATCAAACACTTCTTCTAGAAAGTGTAAGTATAAACAAGTAACATAGCATATTTTCCACATTTTGGTGGTTTTTTTCTTTCACAGTGAAATGTTCCTACAAAGCTTGAATAGAAGAAGAATAATTTCCCAGAAGTAGTGTGAACAATTTCAAATAAATTACTCAATTTGATAGGGCTTACAAATAGTTTGTGGACAGAGAGGAAGGTGAGGTACACTTTTCTTTTACATTCAGCTCCTCTTTGTGCAGACTTGCATGCCTGCTGTCAGACATTCAGCACCAAGAGCTAATGTCTCACTACCGTAAATTTCTTTAAAAGTGTATTTTCAAACATTGTATGCTATCCCACTTATTGTATTTGCTATTTCTCACTAGACTGACTAAATTTTACTTGCACTTGGCTTCAAGCTGTGATTTATGTTACCATCAGACCTAGGAAACCAATTTCCTCAAACAATTATCTAAAATCAAAATGTTGTAAATTCCAAGTGAACATTTGAAATTGTTTTCTTTTTCCTAACTGCACAAACCTATTATTCCCCTGGCACACAAATAATTTGTAATGGGCTGCTAGATGTATTTGTTAATGCATCCACTCTCAACTTAAACAATGTTCTTCAACAAATCCAATAGATGAAGCATTAAAAATAAACAGAAAAGGCCTTCAATAGTATTGACTTGGGTCTCATATAAAAACAATTTGGATACTTCAGGCTGGAAACAAGTGTTTTGTTACAGAAGCTGATCATTCCCTGCTGTACCTCATGCTAGCAATTTCTTTCAGATGTGTCCTCACTTGAACATTTGCCTCAATCATATTGCAGCTCCATGGAGCCATATCTCCTCCTGAAATGCATCTCTCTTTGACTTACTGTCATGCATTGGTTATCAAGAAAGTAGTTAAAATTGTTTACTCATGTTTGTAATGATGTGCCCAAAGTGTGTCAGCTGGTACCATCTGCAGTGCCTGGAGCAGTGTCTGGGAGACTGTGACAACTCAATTGCAGGCTGGAGGTTTTGAAAAACTGTGAATAATTATTATTCCTGCTTAGGCAAGAGGAATCCTATGTGCAGCATTGGAGAGGCCACATCTGTTACAACAATTACTAAGCCTCTGCCGATCAACAATATTACAATAAAAATAGTCATCAATCTGGATAAAAATCACTCTTTCTTTCAGTTCCAGCCCACTGATCTGATCCAGTTGTAACTAATAAATTAATGTTCTCTCACCCTTTCCTTTTGTGTGCTTTCCTTCTCAATCTGATTGTTTTTGGGAGCCATGCAGAATCATGCCCCTAACAAATTCTGTAAAGTACGAAAGCAAGAAAGAGAGCTGCAGTTACTCTTGCAGAGAGGAATTGGGTATTTTAGAAGAACATTGAATTCTGAAGTCCTAGTTCAAGAATCTTCTGTAAAACCATTGCTTTCAATTAAGCCTGGTTTTCAATTGTCTTGATCCTGACTCTTACTTGTCTGGCTGATAATTGCTAGTTTGCATTTTTAAAACAAGTATAATTTGTTATCTAACTTAAAAGTAAGAGAAGTGCTGTGGGATATTTTGCTCAGACAAGTTTCACGCCATTTGTGCAAATTCAAGGCTGATTTTAATCATCTTTATCTTAACCTAACCAAAGACCTAACTAACCATTTGTAACTCTCTCTGGGGTCTTTCTTAGCACTAAGCACATAGTTTGACAAACCATGCCATTCTTCACACTTTTTGTCCAGCACTGATATGTGGGGGACTTGATGCTATGATTACTGGAAGACAAACCCCAAGCACTCTTCTTGTGAAAATTTAAATATTGGGTATGATACAGATTTCTTCCCAGCTGGTTCAGTCAGTCCTTTATTTTATATTAAGCCTACAAGAAATAACATAAAAAAGCTTGGTTTCTGATCAGCAAAAATGAAATTTGAGCCCTTTGGACCATGACAGAAGGTGCATTTTGAAATGGCCAGTTATTAAAAACATGCAAGAGAGCTTCTTAAATGATACAATTCTGCATTGCCATGAAACTGGTAATTACTGAAGGAAAGTCTTCAGTGCCATATCAGATATCTTAAAACGATTGCTGCAGTGTTCCAAGTTTTGTTTTCTTCATACAGTCTGACAACAGACATAACAACAGATAAACATCAAGACAAATTTGTTAATATTGCGTTATTGGCAGACAAAAAAGAGATCATTTTACACTGGAATGCTGACCTCCTGCCAACCGCCAACAAGTGAACAGCTAGCTCTGTTTAAGAACTTACTGCTAATGGAAAAAAAAATATGTGCTGCACAAAAATAGAAATAATATGAATGTATTTGAAAAGGTTTAGATTCCATTCTGAGAGTCCTCAAAAATCAGCCCTGATGACAGAATTTGAACAATACAGCTTGTGTAGAGGCAGTGGCATTTAATTTTTCCATAGTCTCTTACATCTCTTCAGTACTTTCTGAAAAAGAAGCACAGTGAAACTGATGAAACTGATAAATATTAGTCTGAATTAGAGATGCAGAGGAAATTCATACAAAAAAAGGGTGGCTTACCTAAGGCCACCCAGAAGATGGTCAGCTACCAAAAATCGTAGCTTGGGAAGAGACAGAATGGAATAGCAGGGCTGGTTTGAGAAGCCTGAGCGTCTGAGCTGGAAAATAAGTTTCAATATATAATTAAAGCATGAAAAATATTTAAATATGCATTTACATATGAAAATGTTACAGCAATATGTTCTTTAAATTGCTGCAAGTATTTAAGGGTAGGGAATAGAAGGGCTTAAACGCAAGAAACTCTTTAAAAAAGTGTATTGATCAGGTAAGGGCTGAGCTTCATGCTCATGATGCTTCCCAGAAGCAGACCTGTGAGGCTGCTGGCAGCTGTTCTGCAGGAAACAGACCTGGGCTTTGTGGCCCTCTAGGCGGCTTATTGAAAGAGAAGAAGTACTGTGGAAAGTCTGTATTACTAACACCTCCTCACAGAGGTCTTTTCCTCTGTTTAGGGAGGGAGACTGTCCATCTTCCAGCTCACAACATGCTTTTTACAGCATGTTCATTGAACTTCAGTCCTTGTGTGATAATGCTCTCCATGGAAAATGTGCTGTAATGAAAACACAGGACACCACGCATCTACTGCTCTAGAGTTCTCCTAACCTCTGTAAGTTGTTTTTCTGTATAAAGTTAAGACAGGCCTGTGGATTAGACACACCAACCATAAAGACGGTGAGGTAGATCACACACTTAATGCAGGTATTTGCATTCCCATC
Organism: Campylorhamphus procurvoides; assembly: GCA_013396655.1. Taxonomy (NCBI): domain Eukaryota; kingdom Metazoa; phylum Chordata; class Aves; order Passeriformes; family Dendrocolaptidae; genus Campylorhamphus; species Campylorhamphus procurvoides. The sequence goes on along the minus strand of WBMV01003016.1, from coordinate 195,588 downwards.
CTGAGGTATAGAGAGACACACACAGAGAAAATCAGTGAAATAGATACATTTTACAGCAATGAATTAATGAACTGAATTATAAAGGGCTTGAGCCCACCTATTCCTCAGGATCTTCAGCCAAGAGACTGGAACAGCTCTGAGAGTGATCTCATCTCATCTCATCTCAGGAGGGAAAAAAAGGAAACAAAAGGCAGATTTTGATTGATCGGATAAATATAGATGTGGCTGGAGCCAGGAAGAATACATTAGAGAAGTGACTGATGGCCTTGATTATGGTCAGCATATTGAGAACCCTGGCTTTCACTGTGGCTGCCGACTGCAGCTCACTATTCCTTCACTTTCTGTCTGGCACACCTTGTGCTTTTTTTCTGAAAAGGACTGCTGACAAATAACAATAAAAATGTGATCATACTGGTCTCACTAATGGTCAGTTGGCATTTGCACTGTCACATTCTTCTGCCAAAGACCCATCTTTACTGGAGTTCAACATATTCACATGGTGTATCCAGATGGCAATACTTCTTGACCATATTTTCTTTTTTAAATTGTTAAAAAAAAACCGAAAAAACCCCAAACAAAAACAAAAAATAAAGTGAAGTTTAATTTCTATGGATAGAAAGGAAGATATTTTCTGCTCCACTATTATTACAAAATATGATTTGCTCTAAATTTTTCTGTTTTATAATTTTCTTTGGGTTTTCAGCTATCATGACTTTAATAGTTTAAAAGAATGTCCTAAGGTATATCGGGTCATATCTCACCATAAAAAAAATGCCTGTCTAATGCTGGAGGTCTGTACCATAAGAGAATATTGCTGTACGAATTCTCCTGTGGGAGTCTTTGGCCAGCGAATGCAACAGATTGGAGAATATTTTCTATGTTCTCAGGTAAATTAATGTGCCTAGCATACACGCAGCAAGTGAAGGTCACAAATGGGCAGACTAGATGGGAAAGAGAAAGCACAAAGGTGATAATTGCAAGAGTAGCAATAGCAAGGCATATGGATCGCTCTGCTTATTGTTTTTCATCACTCCCTTGAATACCAAAAGTGCCAGAACATGGCTGTAGGAGCAGCTTTGGTGAGGATAGGGAAAGAGACGATGGAGGCATTTGTGGAACAAGGGAGATAGTCAGCACGACTGAGTGGAAACAATAGGATAAAGAAAAAATGTTAGATTTAGCAAGAACAGGTGCACAGCAGATCTTCAAACTTAGGACATTAGACCTCTTTACAGAGTACTGGGGAAACAGGCCAAGATCCAGAAAAGAAGATGCCACAGCATGAATAAGAAAGATGCCTTTAGCAGAAACCTTCCAAGAGCCCAGCAAAGGGAGAAAGAAGTTGTGTGAGGAAGACTATGGTAGCTGAAGAGGAAAGTGATTAGACGTGAGTGGTTTGACTGTAGGGACTGAAAGGAAGGGCTAGGTAGCTAAAACGCTCCATCAAATGTGGCTCACTTACTCAATCCTCTCACAGGAAGTGTACTAGGAATCCACAGCAAAAGATTGAGTGTCAGTGAGGTGAGGACAGTCACACACTGCAGGAGGTTTACAATAGATATTCTTTTGTGCTGTTTCTTTTGCTTCCTGTGAAGGCCAGCCAGAGGTAAAAGTTCCTTGGGATATTTATGAGAAACGGAGCACTCTGTCAAAGACTTTGTAGCTCAGCTTCTTCTCTAGCCCACCTCGTCTCCCATTGATGAAATGCCACGTCCACTATAATGCTGTGCAGAATAAGCTCCTTGCTATTTCAGCAGAAGATGTACAAGTTAACACTGCAGTGGCATAGTAGGTATCTGATATTTGCATGTGATTACTGTGACCTGATACTTGTGTAACTGAAGGATAAAAATGCTTTGCTTTATCTGAAGTAGATTTTCCATGTAATGACCATGTAACTACATTAGAGATGGATAAACTTGCTGAGATTTAATATGAGCTCACAGTAAAAAAATGTGTTTAAATAAGCTTTATGTTCAGATGGGTCCTGACAACTGGCAAAAACGCTATTTCTCATTCTTTTTTAAGATATGATCTCATTACACATGGTCAATCCCTGCAACACACGCAGAAAATGGCATAAGAAAACCCCCTTTCTGATATTATCTCTGGTTGACAAGTGTTAGATGCAAGGCTAATGAGCTTTGATCCAAGTGCCAACCAATTTAATTCTCCCCATTATCTTGGCTGAATAGGGGTATTTATTAGGTTTCCCCACATGTGATCACTGCGACACAAAGGCAATAAATCATTCTTATGCCACAATAACAAATGGCTTGACTTTCTCCATCAAGAAACAAAGCTCTGACTTTTGCTCTGCAGAAAAAACTCGGAGCCCGGTGCCCAAAAGCAGGTGATTGAGGGCTGCCACACCTGAGGGATCTTGTTAAGGTGGTATTCTGGTTCATGAAGAGAGAGAAACTGGACTTACTGAGGGTACTAACACTGCTACCACAAGTGTGATTCTGTTCTGGTAGGAAGGAAGTTGCAGCAAACCCAGCCTTATCTTTGGATCACAATTCTTTTCCTAGGTATGGAGCTAACACCTTGCTCAGGGCTGCCTGGTGATCCACACTGCAGATTCATTAGCTGTAGAAGCAGTTCGTATTGCAGCGTGTTGATGATGTACACAGACCTATTACTTAGGGGAATCCAAGCAATTCAAGTACAGAATGGTAAAAGATGAGAGAAGGCTATTACCCAGGGCCACACAGAAAGAAGATCATGAAATTACTTGTGTGCCCCAAGACCACCTTCTGAGAGATTGGAGACAGCCCCAACTCAGGAGATTATGAACTATCCTAATTTATACAGAATATCAAACTCACCTGATCTGTCACAGGCCTCACAAAACACTTGTGTCGGCTGCAAGTTAATGTCTGTAACCCATGGGTTCATGGGGATAAATGAGCAGGTTCATTGCTGAAATAAGAATTTCAGAGTTCAGTTCTCAAAAACTGGCACAGCTACTAACTTTGATTAGTAAAACTTTGATTTTATAAAAGTGAGCTTGCTGAGAGTGGGAGTCCAGAACACAAAAATTAAACTGACATTTCCTTACTCGAACCTCTGCATATTTGTTATTCTTCACAGAGCAATGTGATGTCTTGGGGATGGAATGCCAACCCCAACCTTGAATATTTTCTTCTTTCCTCTGCCTCTGTCAACTGTGCCTCCTTAACATTTTTTCAAGATCGTTTAGGTATTTAATTTATTAGACTTCAAAACCCTGCTAGTCTAGCAGGGCATTTCCCAGGCCATTAGACATGTCTGTGTGTAAGTTCACACTCATTTGATGTGGCAGCTACGGTTCACAATGACAAAGGTTTATTGGAGGCTTTTCAAATATATTCTATTAGTCAGATTCAAGGCAAAATTTTTCACAGCTTCTCTTGAACAGACTTTACAAACAGCACACACTATGCAGTATTGCTTACCACCAGGTAGAAAACATTTGATATAAAAGAAGCTCATCAGCAAATGGTACTAGCAGAAGTGTTTCTTCACTGCACTGAAGTGATAAAAAACATACTGTGCAGCCAGGTTTCAGGTTACAATCTCTAACCTCCACATTTTCACCATATTTCACAAAGATTTATTAGTACACGATGACTTCATCAATCTGACCTCTAGTAACAGGTATAAAGCAAAAAGCTCGTGTAATTCAACATTTAATCATAGAGAATAAAAAGAAAGAAATTATTAAAAAAAAAGACCCAGAATAAAACATTGCAACAGGTCAAATATAGAAGAATCAGAGAAATTTTCACCTCGGAAATTTCCCTGGAGGAGGTAGGTTAAATAATTAGCCAGCCAGAGGGAAACTACATCTTTCCATGTACCTAAGATCTTACTAAGACCACAAACCAGACACCTTTTTATTCAGCTAAGCTTGACAAAAGGCCTAACGTCTTCAATACTAACATTGTTAAAAAAAAACCCAACTAAAACAAAAACAAAAAAACACCAAAACTAAACAGAAAAAACAGCAACAAAAAACAGAAGCAAAGGACTCTACATCTTACCTATTAATTTCATGAGACTTGCCACTTTCCAGTTGCTTAGGGCTTTGTGCGGAGATGGGGAAGAGACTTAATCATCTCTCATCCATTCTTATGTATGGATGGCAAATCTGCCAAGTTTTGGTCACTGAAAGGAGTCAGATTTGAAAAATATGCTCTCTGAACAATGGTTCAAATTTTACATTTAAATATGCTGTGAATCTTCAGAGCTTTATGTGAGACTGCTTCAGATTGAATGAAACTCAAGCCAAAAGTGGGGAGACACACTGAAACTCAGTGAGACTTGGCACTGCATCTACTCTGCTGGGGCAGGAACAAAGGCTCGGCTAACAGCATATGCTATCTATTAAACTTTGTTCTTTGTGTGTGTAGACAGAGAAAGGGAGAGAATGAGAGAGGTAAGAAGTCCAGCTCTTTTCTCAAATTCAGATGAGCTTTTCCCCAGATTATCTGATAACTAGTGGAGTCTGGAGAGAGCTAGACATTTTGGAGAATCATTTCATGGAGCAAAGTTTTAATGCTCTCTCTGCTTTGTAGGAAGGTTACTCATCCCCCACAATCTTATCAAATTGATTAAAGTATATGTGAAAGCAGGCACTATTACAGCAATTGTCTGCTTTGTTTTTGATGAAGAAAACTCTTTTTTTCCAAGCCAGGAAATCTTTCATTGTTAGGGGACGAGAGGTGTTTCCAATTAAGCAGTTCACCTACTCCCTAGAAATGTGTGGGCAACCTAAATGGGAATGACCATAATTCTTCAGATCCTCTGTGAAAATTATAAAGAGTAAGGAAACTCTTAAAAAAAAGCCATTGCATTCAATGGTACTACAGCCAGTAATGCCCAGCAATGAAAAGAATTTGATGCAGTGCCCTTTTCTCATCAATGAAAGTTCTCTCTCCAACTAAGAAACAAAAGGGGTTTAAGATGCATGTGGCAGAAGCCAAAATCAAGGATCAGGTTTGAAAAGAGAACTGAAAAGCCTGGCCTAGTAGGAGAAAATGGTAAAACCACCTCAGTTTTCATTATCACCAAGGTTTCTCCTGCAGTTACAGAGGGTTAATGCTTATATAGTAGGGTACTGAGGCTTGTATTGGCTTCACTGATCACTCCCTGAAAAGCCTTCTTTCCTCACCTTTGCTCCCTGAATTTCTGAAAAGCTCTAGACTTCAGTATAGCTACAGGAATTATGGAAGGAGTGGCTAATACACTGGAGGGTTGTGCTGTCATCCAGAGGAACTCTGACAGGCTGAGGAAATGGGCAAACAGGAACCTCATGAAGTTCAGAAAAGGGAAATCTGAAATCCTACACCTGAGGAAGAATAGCTCCATGCACTGGTACACTGAGCAGCTGAAAAGCTTCCATTCTTGGAGTTATTCAAAACTTGATTTAGAATCATAAAATGGGTTGGGTTGAAACAGACCTGTGAAAGTCAACTATCAAATTTCCCAAAATATCATTTTGTTGGAGGGAAAAATTTCCAAAAAGTTCCTGTACCTCAGAAAAGGAGATTATGAGATTGATAACAACTTTTTAACTTCCTGTCTGGAGCAAGACAAAAGATAACCATCATCTCTAGTTATTGAACAAAACTACTCCACCAGCACGTCATCAAGAAATGCTTCTTTGTTTTTAATATAAACAAATGTGTGTAGTTTATAGTAAGATGTCAATGTCCTAAAGTGATCCTGAACAACTACTTGCTGCACTACATCTGCTAGAATTTTTTGTCCTTACACAGAAAACTGTTAAGATACATCTCCACAGATGGCTGGTCTCAGTAGAGTACTTCAGCCCACACAACTCTCTATGCAGCCAAGTCTAGATAAGGCTACCATGTATCCAGCTTTTCCAGATGTGGCTCCCTTTCTCCAAGTTTTTCCATGCATTGTTGAATCATGGGCCACTGTAGAGCTGAAAATCTTGGAGACTGAACCTACTGCCTGGATAGCCTATCAGGTACTATGCCAAGGACACTAAGACCAAAGCTGCTAGACAGCACTCGTCTCAGTATACACATTCACAGGTGTTTGTGCCAGAGGAATCTCAGATATGGGGCATTGGTACCTCAGCTCCTTCCAGTGCCTTAGTTATGTTGCTTATATATGGTGCAGGTCTTACTATACCCTACCACAGCACACAGTCAGAATACAGATGTCTGCAGTGTGGGAACAGATGTAGACAATTGATTCTAGTACCCTGCTTCAAAGTTTGTCTAAATTCTTCACAAAAAATACTTTATAAAGGATATTAGGAGTATAACTTGCCCATAGGGGTAAATTGCTCCTTAACAAGGTAATTTTATTTTGACTCAAATCACACAGATGTAATTAATTTTCTATTTCTTTCTTTGTCCAACAAATTTTTTCTGTTCCCATTAGTCATGTAGATGTCTAACTCACCCATTAAACATTACATAAATGAGACTGTTTTATTGGTAGTAAATGTCTTGTTATTCAGTTTCGTGTCCTGATGCTTTGTTTTTGTGCAAAAGGCAAGTGTCCTTATAGCATTAATTATTTCATACACTTCGGTCATGCTGTCACGTACTTTTGCTCTCTAATCTAAGCATTTCTACACTTTCCAAGTTTTCCTTAAAAAAAAACTCTCCCACCACATTTCTCTAGCTTTTTTTTTTCATGTATTACCCTGGACCCTTAATATTTCTGCACTATTATTTTGAAGCTGATTGACCTGAAAGAGAGGACGTATCACTGGCTTATATAATTATATTACATTATTTTCAATTTTGTTTTCTATTCTTTTTCTCCTATCTTCTATGAGTTTGCCAACACTTTTGCTGTTCTCAAAGCATATGGTTTAGCTAAGATGTCTGTTGTTACATTTTTTTTGATGTATGGTTGTGATTAATTTAGAGCCAAGAAATCTGCCATTCTGAAGTTTCCTTCCAATTTACATTAATTTTTCTTTGTCTGCAAGGAATTTAATCTACCATTAACTCACCTTGCTTTCTTTACTCCAGCAGAAGTTCCTCATAGACTTGTCTCACTTGAAACAAATGAGACAAGTTATGCCCATATAATTTACAAACCTTTCCTCCTTATAGTGTCACTTCTTTATGCCCATATGTCTTCTTTATGCCTTTATGTCACTTAGTTATGCCCACATAATTTACAAACCTTTCCTCCTTATAGTGTCACTTCTTTTCTAAGGTTATTCCTAAGGAGACTCCTTTCTTAAAAGCCTGAATTTTTGCCCCTATTTCACAGTTCCTTTAAAATTATCTGAACTAGCAGAAGCACCCCATACAGTTGCACAGACAAAGTAATGTAGTGTGACAGCCTTTTTCCTGAAGGAATACTGAAAGAGAAAGAACCGTCAACACAAATTAAGCAATTCTGATTTATTGACAAATCTTATCTTGCTTTCACCTGCATTTTATGATCTGGAGCTGGTTTTCTCATGAGGATGGGAAATTTTCCAACCTTTTCCTCAAAACAGGAGGGAAGATCTTTGTCCCCTGGCAGGAGAAAGACTGGGGTCTGCGAACAAGCTCACACAGGATTGATGTGAAGAATGTCACTTTCAGAGTTACAAAGTCACAGGATTATTGTGAATGTGTCAGTATTCAGTCTAAAGAGACTAAGGTTTTATATTGCATTGTGGAATCGTGGGCACACAGAAATTAAGAGACCAATGACAGAGATGCAGAAAAAAGAGACAAAACCACATGTAGGGATATCCAAGGAGACGAGTGCTGAAGGAGGAATGGAAGCAACCAGTCACTTGCATTTTATGGGTCCAACTGGGCTTCCTCCCTTCTGACACATACAACTGAAATTTCTATGAATTTCCTGATTTTGATATGCCTAAATGCAAAGTGATAAAACGACTTTGTGTAATCAGTCCATACTACAGCTTGCTCACTTAATCCAGAAAGTGAGAGGGGAGGTAATCCCAAAGCAAGCTCCTGTTCCCAGCACTGCTCCACAACTCTGAGTACCCCTGCAGGCTCTCTAACTGTTCTCACTCACCTTTATCTCTGTCCCTCAAGAGTTCAGGTACTGTTCCAGGTGGGTATTCCCCAGGCCAATATGGCAGTAGGGGTAGGTAAACAGCAACTCTTTGCATGGGTGTGGTAAAGAGGATCACAGACCTGACCTTTTTATTCCATGTAACAAATAGAATCTGCATTGCCATTCAGGTCTACAGGATAATTGCTGATTTCAGTGATGTCTTGGTGAGGATCTTTCAAATTATTTGTCATAGGTTGTTTCTGTCATTTGAGTAAATTCTGCAAAGCTTTTATACTTCAGTAGAGCTTGCTTATCACTGAACATTATGATAATTTACCTGTTGCAAACCTTATTGCTAGAAGTTCAATCACGTAATTTATTCCTTAGTTCCTTTAAATTTCTAGATGTCTTAAGTCCCACTCTCAAGACTTGACTTCTGTTTTACATTTCTTCAATTTCACATTCTGACTATATAGACTCTGGCATATATAAAATAGTAGGTATTTCTCTAGTATATCAGTGATTGACTTTAGCACATGTTTTATCAGAGTTAGCATGAGAAGAGTAAAACTGGAGTATCCAAATACTGTGATCAGTTGCCTCTGCCCAAACCTCTTTATCACCTGGGAGTAAAATATGTCTTTGGGTAATCTGTTTCCCATTGCAGTTTTAAAGGTCTGCGACATTTTTATAGGCTTAAGGACTAAAGGGACTCAAAACTAAACTTTGTTGGCTCACCCTAGGGTAACCCCTATAAACGACAAACAAGTCAGCATTTCAGAGTTAAAAAACAACACCAAGTGTACTACAAAATCTGCCAGAAGTTTACTGCAGTGATGCTAACAATGCTAGACATTAAGGCAGGGAATTTCCTTTTTGCATTTCAAGAGAAAAAACACCACAGCTGTTTCTCAGTGGATTCCTGGCCAAGTTGAAAAGGTCACTGACCCAGCCATAATGTAAGACCAAATACTGCAAATGGTGACTTTCCTAACTATTTTTTCTCCAAAGCACTATCCAGTAATAACTCTCACCCTGCAAAGAAGGTATTTATCCGGTGCATGCCTTACACTAAAGCCTTACTTTAAAAGGTTGACAAGAGTCTTTGCTCTTCTGCTGATTGAACAACCTGCAGCAAATACTAGTTAACAGATGGGTAGGAATAGGGAAATCTGTTCCTGAAAGTGACATGCATTACTTTGAACTACTGCAGAGAGACAATGATTAAGTGAAAATACTATCTTTAGCCTCAACACCCATTATATAATCTATGGTGTGCTTGATTAGAAACTGCAAAGGTAGTAATTTCGTTTTCTTGGCAAAACATCAAAGTTACTGCATAGCCTTAACAGGAAAGGCAGAAGCCAGCATCTGGAGGAGCTCTGATGATGTGACTCTCATGATGGGACAGTAATGGAGGCCTGATAACTGAAGGCATGTGCAAACACCTGTGTGTAAGTCACCCTCTCCTCAACAGTGAGGTGAGAGCTGCATTCTCATTTCCAAGATGGTGGGGAAAACTGGAGGCCTGGAAAACTGTTCCTGTTCCTCAGAGCAACATAGGAAAGCTTACTGGTACAGCTGATAACATTTGCACGGGCATCCACCATCTGCACTGAACTGGCAACAGCAGGAAACCATCAGGAAGTGGCTTACTGGGAGAAGAAGCACCTGGGAAGAAGTGCTGGGAGCTGATGGGATGGGATAACCAGGCTAATGCTTCCTTCAGCCAGACAGACAAGAAAAGCAGTTGTCTGCAGTTAATTCTCTTCATTTACCAGGAAGTGAGAAAATATGACTCTATGTTCACAGGAATTTCTGAATAGATTTTCTCATTTTAACATGCCTTTTTTTTTTTTTAATATGGCCTGTATTTTGAAAGGTTACATTATTTTACCCCTGAGTGGACATCTACAGCCATGCATAACTTTACCTCAAACCTGCTTTTAGCTGTACAGCCAGACTCAAGCTGTACAAGCCATTTGACCTTACCTCATGCTTATCCTTAACCGGTGCATCTAATAGTTACCAATTCTGCAGTGCTGGTTCTTGATATACCCAGGCATGGGAATATTTGGGATGCAGTGACAGGTGGGTGAGACAGTAGGTTTCAGAACTCACTGCAATTCTCCAGTATCCATAGGAAAGGGAGAAAGCAGACATCTTCAAAAAAGAACAGCTGGTTCCGGGAAGGATAGTGGCCAATTGACCGTGCTCTCATTCATAATAACAAAGGAAAATAGCCATTATAATGTCAACATTTGCACATAAACAGGGAGGCAAAATGTAAACTAAACTGTATTTGCCATTTTGAAATGTTATTTCCACATGTTCCCTCTCTGCTGCAAGCTAAACAAACCTTGTGTACATTTGCACTTACTTCAGGTGTTCAATGAGAAGCTTTTATTTCAAGTACACTCACATTGACTCTCCTTCCCTATTCAAATTACAAAAGATTTTGATGAAGAATTGTGTGATGCTAAATGGAATATAAAAAGCAAAAATAAAAGTACTTTTGTCTTATTGCATCTGACCTTCTTCTGTCTCCAAAGCACATAGCTTGCCTAGAGCACAGCTTTATGAGGCACATGGCATATTTATAAGTGAAGAAAGAGAGAAAGGAGTTTATCTGCAAAATTTTTGCACTAGAAAACCATGTTTTATTTTCCTGTGTAGACATTACAGAGGTAATAATTTAGTGAGCGTACACTGTAAAGTCAAGATTGAAAAAACACTGGAGAGATGGTTAAAGGGAAAGATGCTTTCAAGATTTAACTGGTTATGAATCTAAATCTCACTTTTGACCAGTCTTGGGAATTCATAACCTACTTACATTGCCCACTGCAATTTTGAGTAGAGATGCCAGAATAGATATCAACAGCTTATCTGGGAACCCACTGTGATAAAGCTCTGCTGACACAACAAAAAACCCCACAGCTTTGTGTATCTTTTCAGACCAATGCAGAGTGGAGGCAGAAGACTTCATGCCTGTACGTGCCTGCCTGTGCAAACACAACCGACGTTACTCAAGTGCTTCAGATACTATATCCTTCATTTCTGGAAAGCGCTATACATAGATGTATGGATATGCACAGGAATCATCCAGTTACCCACAAAGCTCTGAAGCAAGAGCATCTTTAATATTTAGGTCACCCACTTGATAACTCAGATTGAAAACTATGGAATAAACACTATCCACACGGAAAAAAAATAAAAATGAATGAAACTGAAATACGTTTTCATGCCCTTATTACATACGTCAGAAAAAAAACAGCACACAATTCCAAGGGGAAAAGAAAGAATCAATTTCATGTCATTTAATTGACTATCTTACTACTTCACTGAGAAATTCTTTTTTTTTTTCTGTTTACCAGCTACCCTTCTTTCTCAGGTACTTAACTTTTCTAAAGTTTACCTTTCCCACAGTTTGTCTATTAATAAATCTTTCTTAGTGACTGATTAGGAGCCACTTTGTCATCATTCATGTTTCTGGATGTAAAGCCAGGAATCTGAAAAGCATTTACATAAGTAACCCCCATCACATTTTACTACATTCTAATAATCAGTTAAAGATGTAAAGACCACCTGGTCATATTTTTTGTTTTGTTTTGGGGCGGGGGGGTGGGGGGTTTGTTTGTTTTGGTTTTTTTTTAATCTTGTTTCCTATAAAGTTTAACAAGGGAATAGAAATCTGTCACATTCTGAGGAATAACAGGATCAATTGTTTATTCTTTCAGATGAAATAGAATTTTGGAATATACACATTCACATTTCAAAAAAGATATGCTGCTTCATGGGGAAAATAAGTTTTGCCATTAGCAGTCTCACTTCAAACACTGATATTTCCTTTTCATGCATTTTTTGTAAGCCATAGGAATGCAGTTGCCCTCTTCCTGCTCTGTGGGCTTAAAATGACTAAAAAGACTTTTAAAAAGCCCACCTCTGTTCTGATGTTTCTGGTGGTGGAGGAGAAGCATGCCCATGAGATTCCACTGGAGGTATCATGGCTTTAAAAGGAACTGGTTGACCTTGCTCTCTGGCAGTGCATACTGTCACTCAGTGTTCTGAAAAATGAAAATCAAAAAAACTTGTCAGAATTTTTGACAAAGTAGGTTTTTGTGAGAAAAGGCAGCACCAGCAGACTTAAACGAAGTTCCAAGCAGATTTCAGGTTTCACCCCATGAAGCTTCTGTCTGTGCAGGATGTGTGGTGCACTTAAGCTCCACCAGTATGGTCATGCAAGACACAGTGATACCCACACTAGCTGGAGAGGCAATGACTCTGATGCTTGCCTGCAGCAGCAACGGGGTTGGTATCACTCCATCTTGGAGCTCTGTGTTACTGTCTGCCATGTGACCTCCACTCTAAAGATATTGATGAGCCCAAGTCTCTGTGCAGAAGGCAAAGGATATTGCAGGGCATCCAGGGTCTGCAGTTCTCAAATAACCTTGCTGTGGAAGTTATTGAAATGGGGGTCAATAAGACTCCTGTAACTTCCATGTTTCTTGCCTGGAGCCATCAGATCAGAAATCTTCACATGCAGATAATCATGGCTGTGCTGAGGCATTTGAACTTAGGGAATTCCAAGTTAAGCCTTGGAATTAAGACCATTTGGTTACTTGATTTTTTTTTTTTTGTGGGAAATATGCCTTTCCACAACCACCTTTTAAGTTAACAATGAATACTTTCCCCCAAGAATTTCCATGAAATAGAAAAATTCACGAAATGCTACCCAGTCCATTTTTTATACTATTTGCTGTACACAAATTAAAGCCACTCTCAAAGGTTACAGTTTTTCTTGCAAAACAGCTTTTTTGTTTCCAACACTTTGTATCCTAAAACTAGCATTCTTGTCATTTTGCATACAAAATGTCTGTATGTTATGCAGCATCCTGAGTGACAACAGGCCCAGCCCACCAGGAGAAGGGAAGCTGAACAGTAGAGAGGTATGAGGAAGATTTGAGATCTTTTATGCTTTTATTTGCTCATTTGCTCTTCAAGTCTTAATCTTTTCAACAGCTGCAACAAAAACCATTTATTCCCACGTGTCAACTTTTGCCCTGCATGGACTTTGAAAAACCCTTCTTACTAGCATCTCAGTTTCACCCCACTGCCACTGGAAGCTACCTGATGGAAAACCCTGCAGCAGACAAGTCTGCCCATGGCCTGGTGCAGGTCCACAGAGTGCTTCTGCCCACCTGTAAAGCCAATGAGGCCCCATCCAACCTTTCTCTAGAGGCAATACAGCTGGACATGCCTGGCGCTGTTCTTCTGTCAATACTTCTTACTGTCTATTAGCGTAGCTATTGTTTTTAAATATCTCTGAAAATTAAATTTCCAGCTTAGATGGATTAGAAACTGTATCGGACCATATGATCACGTCTTCTGAATTTTTCAGCCTCAAGCCCTCAACACAAAGGTTTGACGATTACAACCTTTATATCTGCTGGTATTCTACCAGACTGAATCTTCTCCCGAGTGTCAAAGCTTTAGGTCCTACTTGTGAGCAGATTGAAAGCCATCTCTGGATCGAAACATGGCAGCCATTTACAGATACACAGCAGTAGCACAGAATAATTTGACAAAGGAGTGTGGAAGAAACACTGTATCCAGTTGAGATAACAGGAACATTCACAGGTATCAAGCATGCAATTACCCAGTCTGGAAGCAGACCAGGATGCCATACATACTGCAGACTTGGCATTTCTCAAAATGAACTAGCAGATGTTTTTCTGAACTTCTGTCAGGCATATGTTTTATTAATTAAATCTGTTACTCTACCTCTCTGCCTTTGGTGCTTTTTACTTTTCCTTTTTTTTTTCTTTTTGGTAAATAAATGCAAGAAACATGAAATATAATTATACAGAGATAGATACATGCATATATATATACATTATACACATACGCATGGATTTATATACTTCCATATTTTTGTTCAGAACAGATTAATTTTCTGAAGTAGATGAAAGGGGAAAAGGTTGCTCTCCGGGGCCTCATGGTCATCTCTAGTCTCCAGTTGCAAGAAAGATCCAAAGCAGACAAAACACGAGAAGATATTCTGGAGGCAGCAATTTAGACTGACAGGGTGATAGACAAGGAGATTGTATAGATTTTGCCACTTTTAACCTCTCAGATGTAGCAAAATAGCTACCAGGAGCGGGATGTTTTCAGGAAGACAGGAGGAGAGATGTAACTAATGCATTGAACAGAAGGTATACAGCTGACCCCACTCTGAAGCTGACTTCTGCAAGATGTATCTGATAAATGGAGATACACAACACCACTCCCGGGTGCAGATTTTGCAGTAGGTAACACACATGCATGCACACACACATGCACACACCCCCTTGCTCACTATTTAGAATTCCTCTAACACACACTTCTTTTAAAGCTCTGAGAGATAGGGTGAAACAGACTTGCTACTCTGCCAGGAAAAAAACCCGACCAAACAAGTAAACTAAACCAAACCACACCAAAATAAAACAAGACAAAGCAAAATGAATATATCCACAAAACACCAGTCCAAACCCAAACAGCCAAACAACACAGGAAGGTTTTTCCAACAAGTGATTAGAAACCACCTGGCTGGCCTTCTTAGACAGTAAGCAACAGAGCTGACCTGTTGCCTGTCCTCAGCAAAGGGATGTTTGTGTGAGATTCAATGACATGAGACAGTATAGCAACAGAAAAAAGAAGGCAAATGTGACTCAGTGTAGGCCTCCCTCCAGGTCTCAGTGACTCAAACAACTACATTAATTGATCTTCCTCCAGTGACACAGGAAATTCAGGCAACCCAACAGTTCAATCCCTTCCGCTGATCATAACAGATCATTCACTTTCTCCTTTGTAATGCTATCATGTTAGGGATGAAAGCAAGGTCTGAGGGCAGTAACTCCTTCCACTTGAAAAGAGAATTCTTTAAGCAGCACTAAAAGGGAAAGTTGCCATGGAAGATCCCCGTCCCTGACCTCACCTCTCCAATTAAGATTTCCATATCTGCAAAGCAAATTAAAACACTCACTTACCTTTTTTTCTCAATGAAATATGAGGGGGCTTGAGCCAGAACAAATAAAGATGGAACATGTATCTTTTCCTCAAGTCTTATTTATACAGGTGTCCAGAAGTTGGATCTTTGGTAAATAAAAATAAGTTAATTAAATAGCAGTAGCAGTCTTACTCTTTCACTTGGGGTCACTATTTTGATTAGGCTGAATGTGAGCACAGGGAAAAAGCCGATATTTTATTTCTAAGCCACTCAGGCTAGACCCAGTTACTGTTGTAATTTGACAAGACAAATGTAGTAGTATGTCCAAATCCAAGGTTCCCACTTAAAATTGATGCTGAAAAATGGGCAATAGTTAAAAGACCTACATGGTTCACTGAATGAATGATCATCAAACATACCTGGTGGTGGGAAACTCAATACAGCCAATCTATCTGCTTTATCTGAAAACAAATCAAAAGGGAAAAGTTTGCTAATAGCAGATGATTCTTGTGCACAAGAAGGCAGAACATTTACTAAAAGAAAGTTCACCATGGTTGCAAATGATGAAAAATAAACATTTTTGATAGCAAGGGTGATTAGCAGTAAACCATCCCTTCTAGGACAGGCTTACCTGGTTTGGTGTAGAGCCTGTCAGATACTTCCCTGCACACTGTCATTTGTATGACTTGGTGCCAGGCCAGGATGCTCTCTCAAGTACTGCAGTGCATTCGCATGACACTGGACTAAGAGTCAGCAGCTTGGTTTGTCATGGTTCTCAAAGTCTTTCTGAGACTGGCTGGTCTTCAGCCTCATCTATGCTCTACAAAGTGCAGGTGCACCCTGAAGTTTTCAATCTAAGATGGTTACTCTTTGACAGGGTACCAGTGCGCAAGTCAGGCTGGGGTTTGCACTGAAGTAATCTTCAGTACAGGTTCAGTTTGAAATATAATGTATCAGATTAGTTCATGAATGCAGATCCGCTGACTTGCCATCTTTTCTAGCTTTAACTGAGAATTTACCTGGAAATGATCTAACCCATTTGTAACTGTCAATCTGTAGCAGGAGCAGCATGGCAGGAGGGATGAACATGCTTACACTGAGCCAGGGCTCCTGGGCTACAGAGTAGAGTCCAGTTCCTCCTCTTTCTTCCTCTACTCCAGCCTTGTAAAACAGAAAAATCAAGTAGAGTCCCCAGCACTATGCCGATTTCTATTTGGTTCTCTCTCAAGGTGGAAAGAACAATTTGGGTCTACCACAAAAAACTGATGTAACCTCCAGTTGCTTGGTGAATGTAAGTCTTGTATCTAAACAGGAAGAACACTTGTTTGGAGATTACTGAGAAACCTAGTTATTTATGTCAGACCACCATCTGGTAGCCCAGATGTGGGGACAGTGAAGTTTCTAACTGTATGGGAGGCTTGCAAGATTAACCACAGACTGAATTCTGTGTATGCACCTCAGGCTATATAACTAGGCTGAAATCATCCACTCGTGTGTGTTTTCACCTAAGAAAGGCCAACAGCTTGAGATACTCCTAATTGCTAAAGAGCTAGTGCTGGGTTCTAGTTATCCTGAAATCAGATGTGGACCTAGCTGTTGTATGAAACGTCCCTCTCCCAAGTGTGCAGTTTCCTCAGAATCCAAGCTGAAAACAAACTTTTTCAGATGCATAGCCATGAATAAGAAGACTTAATTTGGTTAGATAAATGGACAGGTTATGAACCACAGAATCAGTGAGTTTGGCAAGCACCTCTGTACATTGATTCATCCAACCTCTCTGCTGAAAAGGTCAATCACAGCAGGTTGCTCATAGCCATGCCCAGCTGGTTTTGACTGTTTTTGAGGACTAGAATTCCACAACTTCTCTGGACAATCTCTTCCAGTATTTGACCACACTCACTATTGAGAAAAGTGGGTTTTTTCTTACACTGAAATGGTATTTTCTGTATTTCAGTTAGTGCCTGCTGCCTTTGCCCTTTCACTAGATTCCACTGAGAAAGGTCTGTTTCTGATCAAAGTCAGTAAGAAGACTACTATCACAAGTATCATCTGTTATAGAGCAGTGGCAGAGTAGAGTTTGAACAGCCACAGCATGGAAAGACCCTAGACTCAGGAGGCCTGCCTTTATCCCTCACCAACTTGGGTGAAATCCACTCCACCTTCTCTTGCAAAGCACTGTGAGACCTGTCCAGTGCCTGTTATATGTTATTGTCAGACAAAGCCTGCGGGAACTGGTGATGATTTATATTGAGCCAGCAGATATAGCTGAGAAAGAAAAAAATCAGAGATTTTGAGTCACCAGCCCTTTCATAGTATTGTTCATTCTTATTGGAATTGGAAGTGAGTGGAAGATTTTGACCTGATTATCCACTGCAACGGATAAACTCATACTTGAGGTGTTCACTGTAAAAAATCTACTGCTTCTTTTCCAGTATAAAATGAGAAAAACTGTTTATTGTAGGAAAGCATGAAAGGTATATTCAAAACAGAGTAATGTTGCTAACATGGAAAAATTATATGCTTGATTATACTTGCAAGAACTAATTCTGGAACAGTCCCATGGGCAATATGAGTTTTCCAGTGCAAAGCCTATCCTTAAGAGTGGCACTTTCATCTCTGGTGACTGAGTAAGACTCAGAGTGCTAGGGGGATGGTAGAAGTAGTTCACTTGGACTCTTATAAAATTTAGTATGAAAATAATACAGAACACTGGCATAATTTTTAGTCTTATTTGGCATTGATTAGAATCCTCTGTTCCAGTTACACAAAACTGTATCTTAGACCTGTNCCTTTTTAAGCCCTTTTTTTCATAAACTTTTTCTGGTCAGAGTTAAACGCAGAAATACCAAGGGCCTGTTATGTCAGCTATGCATGTTCCCCACTAATTCAGGTCTAAAATAAATGGACCTGTCAGCAGAAAACTGGTCAGTCATGTCTGTGTTTGCAAACAAACACATCTGAAGACATACCCTAAATGCAATTTCAGTTCAGTTCTGTGAGATGAACTGAGTGTTGACCCTGACTCATAGCCTGGAGACACACTATGTGAGTCTCAGGTTTTGTCTAGCTTAGAGAAGCAAGCAAAATAGATAATTTTCAGACCTGTCAGAATGGACAGACTGGCAAATTGAGCTAGAAATCTCAGGAGAGAGAGTTTGTATGAATGCATTTTGGCAGCAGTCTGGAAGAAATATAGTAAGAGTATTGTCTACCATGAGTCAGTTCAGCATTTCCATTTCCCATCTCCAAAACAACAAAGATGCCCAGGGATGGTAAAATGGAGTAGCTCAACTCAGTTCTCTAAGTTACAAACGGCATAAAAAATCAGAATTGTCTGTCTTCTTTTATACAGACAAGACAACAGGTCTTGACAAGATAAACAGCTTTACGTAAAAGCTGTTTATAAGACTGAAGCATAAATATCTGATCTTATCAGTTGTTCCTTCAAGTCTGAACATCTTCAGTCAGAAGCAGAGATTGCACTGCTCTGGTACAGGCTTCTGACTTTGAACAGGATATAGCTTAAATCATAATCATGACTGAGGATTTCAGGCAGAGGTGAACAACTTAACAAAATAGAGAGAAATTTTTACAACAGGCCAAGAAATATATAGTACTATACATAGTAAAGGAGCCTGGCTTCTGCATATTGGTGTTTATTCCCAAGCCTCTTACCATTTGTAGGCTTCTCAGCCTTTGAATAGGGCATATAAGGAAATGCATAAGGGAGCAAGGAGCTCCTGAGGTAAGCAAAGAATAGCAAGGTGTGGAACAAAGGCCATTCAGACATTGGCTTCAAAAGCAACTGGTACCCAACCTCTTCCACTTGGATTCAGAGCCAGGAGCTGTGACTGGAGCCTGGTCCAGACTGTTGGTTTTCAGCAAACACACACAAGAAAAGCTGTGGCTGGAGTTCCATTCCTGCTGCTGGCTTTCCTGGTGGTTTAATGCTCTTGCTCTGCATTATTTTGTTGAAATCCTACTCTACCCATGCAAGGTAGGAATATGCACCCTGTTTTCTCCCGTTCTCATCTGCGTTTTCTGTTCCACATAAGCAGTGTGGCCTTGTTATTTTGCACAGGAGACAATTTAGTAAGGCAAGTTTCAAAAACACTGACCAAGACAGGGAGGATGCCTGGCAGACAGGGCAAGAGCAGGACATGTTTCAGGCTACTGGGCAGGACTAGCTGATTGGATATATACCCACTGTGTGGTAGACATGTAAGCACCCTGAAGGTGTTATAGCGGGGAATAGAAGAGCAAAGGAAGTCTAGCTTCCTCTCAAGTTCGACAGCAGCTGAACAGGAGGCTGAAGACTCAAAATTTTGGACACAGACAGTTAAAGTGTCAATTTCCGTGAGTATAGTTCCCGGTGCCTAGAAAGAGATTAATTTAAATCTGCATATCAGATGTAGACTAGAATCAAGGTGTTTTCAGTTCAGAGTAGGATTTAGCAACGGTGCATATTTGAAGAAATGTTAACAGATTGCAAATATTTTTGGAATTATAATTATACTGGTGATGCTACTGTAGGTATTAATGAAAATGCAAAGCATATATTTTAGAACAACAATAAAAAGGCATGTCTTGTTAGTGAGATGGGGCCATATTCTATCAATAAAAGTACAAATATGAGTATTTTTAGAGAGTCAAATAAAACTTGGAAACTTGACACTGAAAAAGAAATTAGCTTGTATTAAAATGTAAATTGGGCAAAAGAGATAAAATTTTTATGTATTTTATACTCTGAGTTGATCACAATATAGTGAACCTCTTAATAGTTTTAAGATAAACTAATCATCATGCTATTTTTGCATTTTGCGCATGATGTTAATAACGCTTGTAGCTTTGTGGGTATGAATATAATGTCTTTTTTATTTCTAGAATTCAAGTAATGCTTTTATAAACTTGTCTCATGCTTACTTTTTTTTTATAAAGCGCACAGAAAGGTCAAAGAAGGGGTTGTCTTTTTTACTATGACAGCCCCCAGTGGATTAAAAAATAGAAGTGGTTTATAAATAAAAGTCTCTTTTATCTGTCCTTTGATCCCTGAATAACTAAACCTCCTTGCAAGTATTTTGCTTGGCATAGTCACCATTTCTTATTAGTTTCAAAATATCTACAGGACAACGTCTTGATCTTCAGTTATAGGTACAATCTTCTGGGAACAGAGAAAGGGCTTTATTGTGGAGGGAGCGAAGAGACCATACACTATTTCAGTCCATGATTTTTGGCTCCCTGACCCTTAAGAAACCGAGCTGGTAATTAGACCTCATACATTTCAGGACAGATTCATAGCTGAATGCATCTGGAATTATCTCCAAAACTTGTGTGTCTTAGTCACATCCTTCAATCCCAGTTGAGCTTCAAATATTTTTCTTTGTCAATAAAAATTCTTCAGGGCAGCCTGGACATTTGTGCTAGGTGACTTACAAAGTTTGTGCCACTAGTTGTCCTTCTGGCCCCTCAGGCAGAAAGAACAGGAGTTACATGACATTCATGCCTCTGTCTCCAAAATCCACTGCTTCACTTTTGGTCTGGCCTGACACCTGTGGTGGGGCATTACACCCTGGGAGGAAAGGCAGCAGGTTAAGAAGGTGACCCACAGACTGTTTCCAAACTCCATCAGTGATATGGGATGAATAACGAAAGTGGGGAACGTCCCAAACTGGGCTTGGTGGGTCCCTGACACACAAGCAGAGTGGGGCTCCCAGGAAAGAGCTAAGAGTTTCAGTTTCTTGTTTCTGTGGGCTGGGAATAAAAGGGCCTTTGAAATCAGAAGAAATCTCTTTGGTTTAGAACTCTCACTGGACTATATGAAAGAGAAATAATTAATCTCACACACTGAAATAGATGAAAATAGAGATATTTTAAAATTACTGCCTTTAACTCTGCCAATAAATTATTTTTCATGCTTTTCAATTGGAAATTTTATCTGCTTGTACCTTGTTGCTTATACTCAAACTGTGTGGGATTTGTTTAGTCCCTTTACTCTTATAAAATTAAAGTTTACAAAACTATAGTTAATTTTCATTTATTAAAAACAGTTTTTCTGCATAAAAGTAATTCCAACTGATCATTAAAAACAGACTTTAAGAGGCAAAGAAAATATAGGGAATGTATAGAATTTGAATGGCAAGGAATATGTTTTTAATTATGATTATTTTATTAATGGACAAGCACTATCTTATTGAATCTAAATTCGATGTGCACTGAGGAACACTAATGTGAACCATTCCAAAGACAAAAATTAAATACACGCTGATATATAATAAAGCCTTCATGTACAATAGAGGTGGTTTACAAAAAGTTCTTTCAACTTTTGAAGAGATCAGCATACAAGCATTTCACCCTCTGAGTTCATGGTAAGGTCCCTAGAATAAAGTACATTGCTTAAAAGAGATTTGGGCTGGAAAAGCTGAAAACATCTAGCTAAAAACAAGTAGACATAAATTATCAAGCATTGACACGCCCTCCCCCCACTCCCCCCCCAAAATGCATTCAACGCAATTAAATACCTATGTACAGCAATCACCACTTGTCTTGACTCTCTTTTCCTTCCTTCACCAGGCAGTTTTTTGCGCATTGTTAGGAGTCAGAGCAGCTGGAGATGACTGTGGTTAGTGTCATAGACCAAGTTCACCCTCTGAACCTTTCTGGTGTCTGACTGCAACCTGGCTTTCCAGTACACAGAAAAGTCTTCTTGAATTTGTTTTTGGTTCCATAATGTAATAGGACAGTTGGAAACAGTCCAGGTCAGTTCCAGCTGTTTCTGCTGATACTCTCACAATGATAAGCTGTCTATTTAATCCTGTCTTTCACCAAAATACCTGACAAAGCCACAATGCCTCCATGTGCATTACGCGTTCCTTTGTTTTGAGCTGAGACAGTTGTTTAGGTTTTCAGTACAACTCTGCTGTTGCTTCACTCATCTGGTTTCAGAAAAAAAAACAACTGTATTTGGTTATTCTTTAATGAAGGGAGATTATTAGATCACTGATCTGAGCACACATACCTCAATCCACAGCAGCAGCTTTTCCAAGACATACTGGAATACCAAAAAGGAATTTCCTCTATTTACTTGGAGTAAACTGTTTTCTGCAACATGTCTTAAGAAACATGAACACTGTTCAAAGTGAGAAATTGAAGGCACATAGACACAATAGAGCTTGTGTAGTTTTTGTTTGTCTGTTTGTTTTTGTTCAGAGGTAAGTTAAATACTTCCAGTTGTTAATTTCTTCCCAATCAAGCTCCCTCAAAACTCCTTGCTGGAGATTCAGCCTCTATGATGCTGGAAATTAGATGACAACACAGGTCACTTGTGTTGTCTAGTGGAAAGATCAGCTAAAATTCTCCTAGTGTCCTGCTGGCCAAGGAAAAATAGATACTTCACTGAAAAGTAAAGTAATTGTGTTTGGCTCATGGATGAGAGGATTGAGGGGTGTGTGGTCAAATACTGTTGGCTTGTCACGGAGGTGACAACATGCAGTGAAGAGGACTGCTATGGCATAGAAAGAAGGGGTGATGGTGCCAGCTTTTCACATTTCAGTGAACCCACTCAGTTACTCATTTGGCAACTTTATCTCAGGAAGTTGAGGGGACAGGTGGGCAGAAGGAAGATACTGCTGTAGACCTTTGCTGCTGTAGACTTTTGACATCCTTGAGAAGGCAAGAAAGGTGACAGTGTGCTTCCCTGGTTCCTTTACCACAGTGCCAAGCTTGAATTATGGGCTGGTAATGGATGACACTGCATAAAGCACTGGAAAATTTTCTAATTCTGATGCATAAGCTACATTTTCCAAGACATTTAAAAAATTGGGGATTCTTTTTACATCTTGTCTCTTTAGCTACTTTTGAGAAAAATACATTTACCCCACAAAACAAGCCAAATCATGACGATTTCATGCTGAAAATCAACAAGGCAAATCACAACAATTTCATGCTGAAAAGCATACTGTGAAATCAGTGAGAACTTTTCTCAAGCTAAGACCCAGAGGATTTCGCCTTAAAATAGGAAAAGGGAAGTGTAAAATAACAAACTTTCCAAAATGTCGACTGACTGGCTAAGGCAGAAAAATAAGAAAATTGTGTCCAGAGTTTCTCTGCCTTCAAAGTTAGTTTAAAGAGCCCAGATGATTAATAATTTAGAAGAGGTCTAGTGGTTTGTATGATAGTTATATCGAGTTGATTATCCTACCTGAAAAAAACCCATAAATTGTTTGATAATCAGTGGCCATCAAAATCTCAGTTTAAAAAGGAGTATGCTAAAATAATCAACACTGAGGAAAACAACTAATTTTGTTATCGTTGGCCTTCAAACCACACCTGAACAATATGTCAAGCACAGATGACACTGTAACAAATCTGAATCCCAAACACTACACCTTGATGTGTCTCAGGCTATCTTCCTGTATTCATGACACTGCACTGAAGCTTTTCATTATTCTATCAGTAATTGCAGAGCATAGTTTAACTACTGAGGTTAAAACTTTGATCAAAGTTTCTAGGGTTTTTCTTAGAAAGGCTTACTATTTATGCAGGGTTAGGCTCCTTTGCCATTAGCTAAAAAAATGCCCCAAACCTCCCAGATCTACAATATTTGGGTCTCATAGAACAAATATTTTCCACTATGAGGAA
Source organism: Campylorhamphus procurvoides (assembly GCA_013396655.1). Classification (NCBI taxonomy): domain Eukaryota; kingdom Metazoa; phylum Chordata; class Aves; order Passeriformes; family Dendrocolaptidae; genus Campylorhamphus; species Campylorhamphus procurvoides. The sequence continues at coordinate 171,968 of WBMV01003016.1, read as the reverse complement.
AAGTCTTTCAGATGAAAGTAAACAGCTTTTCAAATTCTGTTTGTATTTCATTATATTGAGAGGGCAGTTCACTCCAGAATTTAATATGCTCAGAAAAGCAAAATAGAGACTCAAGAGATCAGGTCTGCATGTAAGTTAATGCACAAGTAGCTGAAATTTCATGCAACCACTATCAATAAATTAACCACTACTATGTGCATTATTAAAGTAGGATGAGTTTATGATGAGGTAGCTGCACAGTGAAGCTATATAGCTAAACTTCTCTAACACATGTATCCTTGAAACCTTCAAAGAAGAGCTGGTTAAATAGATTTCTGTTATGCAGAGGCCAGTGTCAGGGTATTGAAATCTCATTTTGAATGAGGTATTCCTCTGTCAGGCTCCACATGAGCTATAAAGCAAGCACAGTTCCAGAGGCTCAGCACAATGGAGGACCATGATCACAGGCATTGGGAAGCTTTGGAAAGATTTGGTGCTGTAGGGGTGAAGCTAAACAAATGCAGATGATAAGAGGGTGTCATGCAAATGGTGTGGATGGGAGAAAAGGGAAACCGGCAAAGATCATCATAATGCTATGGCCATCACTGAGTAATTGCCTGAACAAAGAAAAAAGGGTACAATAATTTCTTGGAACCATGCTTTACTTAGAGAAATTTATGACTAATGTAGTTGTCTGAACCAGAAGCCATAGAGCATGACTGCTCAAAAACATTCAAAGAACAACAGATGCAATCCTTAAGAGAGTGCTTGAGAAACTGAAGGATTTAATTAAAGAGGCCCCAGTCCTGAAATACTATGACAATAAGCACAAAAGCAACTTGTTCATGGGTGCATCCCAGGAGAATATTGGCACAATACTCTTTCAATAATACAGTTGAAGCTGGAGATAAGTGGTTAATGCATCATGGCCACTAACAAAAACTGGATGTAAATATGCTGAAACAATGAAGGAGTCCTTGGCCTTAAGCCATGGCTGTAAAAAAAAATTCCTTTATTTATGGGACACCACTGTTAACTGAAACTGACCATAAACCACATAGTACTATTGCCAAGATAGGCCTGATAAATATTTCTTGGAGAGTACAGAGATCGTTTTTTCAGCTACAAACGTATGTTTTACAAATTGAGTAAGCCTGGGTATGACTTGGTGGTTGTAGGCAAACTCAACAATCGTTTTACAAAACTCCCAGACATTGATCATGTTGATGCCAAGCCCCCTAAAAAAAACCCCAAACAACCCTCTCCAAATGCAGGCAAAATATACACTGTGACTGTCTGTATCACTAACAAGTTTGAAATAATGAGTAAGGTAATGCAGGCCTTGGTATAAAACTGCCAGTTCCATACTGTAGCCCACTATTGTACCTTGGCAGTGAGGCCTGAACAGTAGGTATGGATTTTGAAAAAAAACTTGAATGGAGAATCCTGAATGTATTAACAAGAAGTACATGAAAGCCATTCTAAAAGGAAGACTAGAGATTGATGAGAAATCAACATTTACATTACAATAAGTCAGTATTATCTACAAACTTTGCTTATGCTAGCAATGCAGGACAACTCTGTCAAAAAGAATCCATGAAGACAGTAGAAGAAGTATGTGTAGCTCTTCTAGTGATTTTTATTTATTACATTATTAATAAATAAAATACATTATTACTGACATTGTTGTAATTGCTTCTGTTGTTACAATTAGTTCCCCAAAATGGCCTTTCTAGAAGCTACTGCAGCCAAACAGACAGCCACATTCATATTAACTAAAGATGACCTACCAAGAGCAATAATATCTGACAGTAGTCCACAGTGCAGTAGGTATTCACTGAAGGCAATTTGTACTGGAATACAGGCATAGGTTTATCACCACTAATCCCTGGTGCTTTCAAAATTCCAGGGCTAATGGAAAAGAAGAACACAGTGATATCTGTAATATGCAAGAATGGAGGAGTGAGTCTGATCCCTGTTTAGTGCCAGTGTAGAATTGAGGGGGAACTCTCTCTTGCAAAGGCACATTGAAGCATGCTGTGATGCAGAAAGGCTCTTGTTGCACTGGGCTGGTGGTTCACATGCAAGGTGGTGATGGACAGAGCTCCAAACTCCTTGTGTATCACTGATCCCTAAATGCTTACCATGTAGGAAGTTTCTGTGCTGTTACAGACACATGTACAGTACCACTGTCATTGCTAAACAAATATAAACATATTACAGAATTCCAGAAGGATATGTTATGACAGCTTTAGCTGCATCTATATAGGAGTATTTGCTGAAATGGAAAAACCATTTAAAAAACTTGCTGACAATTGCTATATGAGGAACCATGCCCAGTGAAAACAGTCCTTAAGGGATACTTTATGAAGATGTCAGTTAATTCCTGGCTAGCAAACCTAATGATTTTTACCACTGCTGCTCCTAAAGCCCTGTCATTACTCAAGCATTTGTTTTCACATTTAAAATGGAACTGTAATCCTCACTGAAGAAAAATTTGAAAATACTAGGCCCCATGTCAAATGCAAGAAACACACAGCACACCACCTCTTTAACTTCTATACCACATCTTTAACCTCTTTTGGCATGGCAAGGGATCTTGATTTTTTTATTATTTTATTTCTTTTCCTTAAAGAACAAAATAGCCATTTCAAACCTCTAAATTTATAAAAATCAGAAGAAAATTCCCTCTAAGCATTGGTGGGAATATTGCAAGGTTAATTTGAAGTCTGATCCTGTGCATCCTGCTGTGAGTGGGAGGTGTGGAGCAACTTCAGTGGTTGCATAGGGAGACCTGGATGCATGTCTAGGGCTCATTTGGCAGATGGCTGAGCATGTCCTTTCCCATCCAGTGAGTGTTCTGGACTCTACCAGAGGTTATCATCAGGTCACTATTCATGATAAGAATGCTCTCACACAGAGAGAGGGAGTTCTTGAAAAAAGTTGCCTGTTGAATAAATGATTTGTGAATATGTCTTCAGGGAGAGCTGGATGCTCCCTCCCTGAAGCTGGATGGTCTCCCTTCCTTGTTTTATTTTTGTGAGTGTGAAGGGAAAGAAGTGTTTAAGATCCAAAGTTAGCTATTTCTTTTGTTATTGTGAAGCTGCAAAATGCTTAGACAAGATTTATTTCATGCTGAAAGTTAAACTTAGAGGATTTTTTATTTTAATAAGTGCCTGATGATTTGAATCTACAAGAGACAGAACAGACTACATTTGTTGCTTTTCCTTTCTCTGGAGTTTTATTATTTTCCCCATATTTATCAGGCTACCTCTTCTTAATAAGAATGTCTTTTCTTCCTAAACTATTTTTAAAGGTTATCAATTGAAAAAGCCAGAATGTAGATTCATTACACTAATTGATAAACATATAATTGTGTTTTGTGTAATGCAGCTGATCTGGCTAGAATAATTTCTGAATTTTTTAGGAAGGAATATAGAGAATGAACTGTCCTTACTCTCCCTGCCGTTCAGTTTATTCATAGATAAAGATTTTGACCTAAAATAAGATTGGGCAGTGCTGCCATTCATTAATATGTTGATATTAATATGTTGATATCTGAGACTAACACAAAAAACTGATTGCAAAATGGAACAAGCTTTGTTATAATCCTGCAAGTCTCTCAGGTCTCCTACTAATTGTTTAGGAAAATTGATTCCTGACCAGCCACAGGAAATAATGATAAAACAAAATTTAACAATTTTTGCACATCAGAGGTAAGCAGGAGGCTTGAGACTGTTTCAGCCCTGAGCAGAGAGAGAGGAATGCTAAGCTGCATTGCAGCACCATGGTAAGCAAGCAGTGTGTACACACTTGTGCCTCAAATCTTCCAGATCACTTTAATGAAGAAATTATAAAATATTAAAGAGAAATGAAACTTTTTTTATTCACTGTGGGGTAAATTTGCCTCTGGTGCAGCTTGAGAACACTGTGGAGTTTTCCTTCATTATACTGTCAAGACATAAAATTCAGAAAAGACTTCTGGCAACAATTGCAAAGTTAAGACAGATTTATATACTAGAGTCTCATTTTGTATTCCTTGGGTAGAATCCCAAATTCTCTCCACTTTCACCTCCATGGAGTCATTAGCATTTATCAGGTAAATAATCTGTAAAAGGCTGATTATACCTCTATAAATCCATTATAATTACACTGATTTCAAAAGTGTTACTGAAGATTTATGCCCATGTAAGTGAGCTCACAGTTGGTAAGCTTTCTAAGGAAGACTCTGAGTATTTTCTCAAGAGAAAACAGCCCTTACAAAGTGCTATTTTTTTCTGTTCTATATGTCCTCACCTGCCATCATAATGAAGTATTTTATATAAATAACATGAGGTAATCACATTAACTGAGAAGGAAAATAAATTCACACTAGAATATCAAGTTGAAGTCTTCTCACTTGCTTTTTATTAACACAAACCACCATCTTAACATTATTTAGTATCATATCCTTGTTTAATTCAGCCCATCTATTCCCACTTTACCTTGCCTACATGTTAAAAACTTTTCTTCTCAGTACACTTTAATATCAGACATATAAGTCTCAACTGTCATCTTCATGGAATTCCAGACTAAGTTCTATTAGAGAAATGGCATTCATGAGCTATTTTTTACTGCATATCCAGAAACTAATGCACACTTCTCTATCAGAGAACCATTTTGAAGCATCAGCTCTGTCTTCACTACATCTAGGCTGAAACCTGTGCTGTACTGTGGATACTGCCTTGTAGAGGCTCACAGGGGTCTCATCAAAGATCCTGGAGCCCTTTGTGCTGCTGCTTTACAGATGTCATCATGTCCATTATTTCTTGCACAAAATATGTACATTTAATGCATTGTAACAATAGGAATAATGTAATTTAATGGAGATTGCAAAACTCCTTTAAGTTTTAGAGATCCTAAGATTCTACATAGTCAGTTTCAGAAATGTCTTGAAGTTTGATGGTTTCAATTACAATACTCTAAGATTGTGTTAGCAAAAAGGCAAAGAATTAGTGATCATTTGTATTTTTATTCATGAGAATCAGCATCATTGTGAGTTTTTGTGGGAGGAATTGGAAACATGTAGAATACAATTTACTATAAATCAGGTTATTTTTTTCATATAATAGAGACATACGGAGAAGATGTGCTACACATCAAGAGCCCAGAGGTGTGGGAAATCAGCAACACCACAGAAGCATGACTGGATGGTCTGTAGGAGTTTACTTATTGGAGATCATGCCGTGACCTTCAGTTAACAGTCTCACTTAAATTGCCAAATTACTTTAATGTGTAAACAAAGGAAAAAAAACCACATATGTTTGGAAAAAGTAAATGGTTGGAGAAGGAGGGAAACAGAGAGAAAATCATGTAATCAGGGACATCAAACATCTGCACAACCAGACTTTTCCAGATTGTGATACAATGTTTATTATGCAAATATATGTATTTCTTTACTTAGGTAATAGTTCGTCAGATCTGTCACAGTGTCCTGGTTATAGTGGCTGGGATCAGTTTGTCACTGTGTGGGTGTGGCTAGGGCTGTGTATTCTACACCCTGTATGTCATTTCTGATGAACTGTTAATAATGGACCCTTTGCAGCAGCTGCCCAGGGCACACCTGCCACCTCAGGCTACAAGCTGGGTGTTAAAGAACCCTATGGGATAGGAGAGTTTTCCTGTCTTCACACCAGCGACTCAGGACTGAGAGAGTCCCTTCTGGAGAGTCATTAGCACCTTCACACCCAGCCTAAGGGGTCATGTCTGCCAATGGACCATCCAGGATTTCAAAAATATCCCGGGACTCACAGAGTAAATCACCCCCATTGTGAAACTCCTCACCCTAGGGGAGGTACAGGGTATTCCCATCTTAACCTGTGCATATATAATTTGGGAGTTTGGGGACTTCTGGTACCACTCGTTGGATCCAGAGGAGGACCAGAAACTCAACAGGACTGTGTCTGCCACTCTCAACCAGACTGTGACCATCATCCTCACCAACAGGTTTGCCTTTCCTTTTACTTTTTAGAGGGGCCGTGTGGTGCTCAGTACAGGGACTGGCAAGTTCCATTCTGTTAATGCCCCAGGGAGTTGGGTTGTACATCTGCTTTTTGTGGGTCAAATGAATTTTTTCTCTGCGTCATTGTACTTATTGTTATCTTTTTATTAAATTGTAATTCTGACTTGTAATCTCTTTGTGAGTTGGGTTTGTTTCTCCTGCTGGTTTACCTTTATACCAGCATACACAGTTAATTAAAAAACCAAAACACCCTTCTTTTTATTTCAACAAAGTAGGTAAGGAAAAAGCATTTCCACAAGACTCTCTGCTGGTAGTGACAGATAACAAAACACTGAGTGGAGAGCATTGCATGTCCTCATCATCCTTATCAGTCAGGAAGAAGACTGCTTAAGCCTGTATCGTTTAGGTATCCCAGGGGCAAATGCCACATTGCATAATAAGGGCAGAGAGTCCCCAGATGCTTAGGAGAGGTGTCAAGATCAACTGATTTAATAAAATGCCTATTGTCCAAAGCAAAATCCAGGCCTTCCTCTCATGAGACAGCAGGTTTGCATGTCAACAAAGAAACATGGAACAGTTTATGCAGAAAACACCTTTAGGATCATGAGGTGCACCCATTAACCCAGTACTCCCAAGCTCACCACTAAACTATGTCCCTAAGAAATACATCTACTGGTTCTGTAAATCCCTTTGAGGATGGTAGGTCAACCACTTCCCTAGGTAGTCCTTAATAACTTATTCAGTGAAAAAATGCTTCCTAATATCAAACCTAAACTCCCCTGGTACAACTTAAGGCTATCCTCTTGTTCTGTGCCTTGCTACTTGGGAGAAGTGACTCACCCGCACCTCTTTACAACCTTCTTTCAGTTGCAGAAAGCAGTAAGGTCTCCTCTGACTCTCCTTTTCTCCAGGCTAAACAGTTCCAGATCCCTCAACTGCTCCTTGTATGACTTATGCTCAGGGTGCTGCACCACCTCTGATACCTTTCTCTGGAAACGCTCCAGCACCTCAATGTCCTTTTTGTAGAGAGGCCCAAAATTGAACACAGAATTTGAAGTGTGACTTCACCAGTGCCGAGTACAGGGGGACTGCCCTGATCCTGCTGGCCGCACTGTTGCTGATACAAGCCAGGATGCCACTGGTCTTCTTGGCCATACTGCTGCTTCACATTCAGCCTCTGTCCACAGTACCCTCAGATCCTTTCCCCATGGGCAGCTTTCCAGCCACTATGACCCAAGCCCGTAGGGTTGCCTGTAGGGTTATTGTGACCCAAGAGCAGGACCTTCACTTGGTCTTGTTGAACCTCTTACCACTGGCCTCAGCATGTCAATCCAGCTTGTTCAGATCCATCTGCAGAGCCTTCCTGTCCTCTAGCAGATCAACACTCCCACACAACTTGATGTCGTCTGCAGATTATCCAGATGGTTGATTATTCAGATAACTGATAAAGATATTAAATAGGACTGGCCCCAGTACTGAGTCCTAGAGAACATGACTTTAGACTGATGGCCATCTAGATGTAACCGCATTCACCAACAATCTCCACTCACGGCCATCTATTTTTTATCCAGAAAAGAGCACACCCACCCAAGCTGTGAGCTTGGATGCTTCCCATGCTGTGGGAAATAGTGTCAATAAAAATCTCCTTCAGGTGCTCTTCTATGCCACAGGAATGGGTTTGTTTAAATGTCCTTAAATCGTCCAACAATTAACCTAGACTACAGTCAGCCTAAGACTACACTCTGTCTCAACATGTTTCTTTCCTCACTCATACTGCATAATAATTGTCCATCTTCTTTTGCAAACCTAAATGTAATGTCTCATGTGTTGCCTTAAGGAAGGGGGAAAAAACCTCTCCAAGGCAACTTTATATGGGTAAAGCAGAGAAGAGTTCTTTTACTTATAGGGTTTTGGGGTACAGAATATAAAGGAGTATAAAAGAGTATATAAAGTATAAAAGAGTACAACACATGTTGATAAGTAACAGATAGAAAAGACCGGTGCTAGGATGAACTCATGGCCTCAGGAATACCATGTGAGTTCTTTTCCAAGCACCACCGCTTCAAAACATGCAGAGTAAATTAATCCGAAAGGCGTCCCTTTCATTTAATTCCTGGCTGTTTCCAGCCAAACCCCCTGAGCGACCCTGCTATGTTTTACCAAAGCAACCAAGGGACAACCCGTCCCTCCCAGGTGAAAAACCCTTTCACCCAACAGGTTGGGAACATGACTCTTGCAACATCTGGGCCCAAGTCTTTTTACCTCCCAACCCACAATAAACCAGGGAGAAACTCCCTTTTGCAGCTGCATCCCTGCAGCTCAGCTACCCCCAGCTCTTGCTGGTACCCAGTTCCCATTACCGGTCTCATCTTCCTTCAAGCAGGACTTGAGGTTCCCGAGATCCAGTCCGGGAGAACAAGGGAAGGGAAACATCTTCTCCCCCCACCTCAGGAGAGCAAGAGAGGGAAACCCCCCTTTTTGCAAGCAGAGCTCCTCTGAGCTCTTTCCCCCTGGGGGAACACCGGGCACCACACCAGGCTGGGCAGCAGAGTGTACGTGTGTGTGTGAGAGAAAGAAAATATTAATAAAGTGTAGGAGAGCTGGAGAAAGCAGGGAAAAGCTCCCCTCTATGTGGCAGCATGCTAATTTTGTAACTATACTCAATTATTATATCTAAAGGTCCCATCCAATCTAAGATTTGTCCATGCCCAGAACTTCCCTTGGTTCCGCCTCATGGCACGCCTCTCTTAGAATTGAGTTGGAGGTCTTAAGACCCCTTTGCCTTATTGGAGCTTCTCCAAGGTTGCTGGGCTTTGCTTTCTTGTTTTGACTAACATGGTATCTAGTTGCCTTAGCTCTGGTACATGTTTTCCTTGTGCAGTGTTCCAGCTATTATCTGACTCTTAAGAGAGCTAACACAGGGTCAGAGGTTGTTAGCTATGCTAGATGTGAGAAGTATACCTAGAAGTATAAAAATCTACAAATTCATGAAAACCCTACAGCAACACATGTATTAGAAAGAAAAGCACATGCTGGCCCCCCAGTGTCTGTTAATGCATGCAGATGTTCTCCCACTTGCTCAGCAGAGTTATATGGCAAGAAGGTTAAGTGTGACTGGTTGTGCTCCTCCTGTTCACATCCCAGACCCTTCACTCCTTGAACTTGCAGGTGCTACTAAGTGGACCCATGATGTCTTTATTATCTTGGGGTTTGCTCCAGAGACTCTTTTCTGTGCAGGTGCCCCATAGGACCAGCTAAAGTATGAAAAGACAGAAGTTTTGTGATTCAGCTACCATTCTTACCTCATACAAGTGAAATTATTATTCAAAGTTATTAACAGATATGCAGTTACAGGATCACTGTCTAGATAAAGTCCCATTTTAATATCAAACCTACTGTCATGAACTTGCACACACCTGCACAATAAGATGACATACTAATTTTACGCTGACTCCAGCTCTGCTTTGGGAATGCTAATTAATTTGTGTGATGCCATGATTTTTGGATTTGTTTCAAAGCACTTCATAGCACAACGTAGCACTACAGTTTGTTTTTCTCCAGTTGCCTATAATGTGCCTCTCTCTGACGCAGGGAGGGACACTTGGGCTGTGCAGCATGCTGGCTATAGCCTCTGTCAGCCATGCTGATGCAAATGTGTAACAGTAACTATAAAAAACACCTCAAAGCTGTATGAAGTAAATGCAAGGAATAAATAACATATCCAGGCATGGATCTCTTTACTGCTGCTGCCACTAGCAATAGCTGTTTCCATTTTTGTAGTCTGCCCCTACTATGGTTGTCAAAGCTTGGCATAAAGTACACATGCTAAGTGCCATGAAAATACAACTGCCCTTGCCCCACTGGGTAGTAATCAACTAGAACAAAATAGGAGAGTGGGAAAACTAATCTAAAATGTTTAGGATTTTCAAACTGCAAACTCTGGTACCAGGTCTATCTGATGGCATCTGTATTTCTGTAAATGTGGTGCTGGGTGTGGACATCCTGTGACAAAACAGCTTTGTGATTTCTAGAAGAGACTCATAAGAGTGTGAGGCACCCACAACCATATTGATGCAGCATCTCACAGCTCCAGTTTTCAACTCCCAAGTCTGCAATGGTAGTTAAACCCTGCCTTTTGCCTCCTATTGAAACTAGATTGTGTCATTCCTGGTTTATTTTGCATTCTCTTCTAAGTGCTACAATTTTGTTTAAGTTAGTCACACTTTCCATGGACTGTTGAACTGATAAAGCTACACTGATGCATTAAATAATTGTGAAAATAATCTAAGACAGCAGTATTGTTCTATTTACTCATGTAAGTTTGTTCATGCTTTTATTCCTGGTACAAGAAAAAGCTTCCTGTAGGAACTGAAGACACTGGTGGGTACTTAATTTGAGTCTCTAATAATGAAATGAGGCAAATAACAATCTTTTTGAAGTTTCACCCTCTGGCAAGGCTCACAGAATCTGGATTTGCCTTGTTCAAAAGGTTTAATGAGACATAGGTCTTGTGTGCATGTGTTTATGGAAAAGAGAAGGAAAGAAGGATTGTCAACAGCTGGGAAGCATGAGACTGTAATAAAAAAATAGGCTTTGTGGGCTGACTTTGGGAATCCCTCATGTACCAAGATTCAACATGGAAAATAGGTGGTATCACCTATTGGCAAATATGTCAAAAGGTTTGTGTGTCTCCAAACTTAACTGTTTTCTGTGACCAAAAAGCACTACCTCTCATAACTAACTTTGCCTTATTTGTATGTGTTGTCTTCTTTTGATCCAGTCCTGAAAGAGTTCTTTTAGAGCAAATTGCAATCTGTTTTCCAACAACACCTGGGGCACTGTCTCTACTGGTCCTGAGAGACCAGACCTGTAAGCGCTTAAGGGATGCATGGCTTGCAGAAGCAGGCCCTGGGAGCAGCAAGACTCCGCAACAGAGGGGCTTCATGGTGGCAGAGAAATTCATGGGAAAAGAAGGTGGTAGTTGGTGGGGCCAGACTTAAGTTGAGTTGTCCACAAAAATACCTATAGCACAGAGAAACTAAATTTATTCAAAAATTATAAGGGCTTTTACTGTTGATTAAGAAGTCATCCATGTATGGAATGAGTTTAAGACGTAATGTAATCCTAATTAACAATACCTTGCCTCAGACATTGCTCATCCATCTATCTATTCTCTCACTATTCCATTTCCAATTTATAGAGATTTTTCAAATTTCTACTACAACACATTGTCAAATAACAGCAAGAACCTGTAAAAGCAAAGAACAGCAACTCATCAGGGCCATGCCTGAGTAAACATGTCTCCTAATACTGATATACTTCTGTAGTGTGATATTCCAGATGACCACATAGATAGCCATTGCCTAATGCTACCTCCACCAATAACAATTTCTTTCTCCTCTGAATGTGCAGACATTTCTTCCTTTTGAATAGCTTGGAGAACCTTTTTTCTCTCAATTCCAAGCAGCCAACCGAAGTGTGTTAGAAAATGGTTTTCCTTCCAAGTCACTAACATGAGGTTAACTTTGGTTTCACTTAGTAGTTCTAACAAAGCTTGCAGATCTTATAATGTGAATAGTAAAGGCATATTTTCAAAGACCTGGAAAAGGGACTTTTCTCAGTGATACCAGCACAGATTAAAAATTGATGACCCCAAGACAGATGTAATGAAAGATTACAGATATTATTGCTCTAATCCTGAGAGTTATAGAGCCAACTGAAACAAGAAGGAAACTTGAATATTCACTTTGCATAATTCATTACCAGGGATCTTGCTATTTCCAGAGCTGAACAATTAACTAACAATGTGATTTTAAAATTCTCTCTTGATCATGGACTTCTAGAATTTAGTCACTGACTGAAAATATTTTCAGAATGATTCTATAAAACAAACCTCATCCTACAGGCTGTGAGCAAGCCATTGGATACACACATAGTTTCCCAAGCCAGATTGTTTGTTTCCAAGCTCTGACTAGAACTGACTAGAGTTCTAGACAGAACTTTTCCAATCAGCTTTCCTCTGCAGATACTCATAATCTGTAACTATTGTTTGGATTTCTACATTGTACTTTTAGTCTACAATGCTTGCCTAAATTTTTCTGTTCTGGCAAATAGTTTTGAAACCACTTTTTTATTGGCTAAAACAGGCACTGCAAATAGAAACAAAAGTAAGATAAGACCATTTAAAATAACTTAAAAGTGAGAATAATTGCTATCAGATTACCTTCAGAGTGAACATTACGGAAAACTAGGCTTGCAAAAACTCTGAAATAAAGAAGTCTTTTATACATACAGAATGGTTTGATTCTAACTTAAAATTTATTGCAAGTTGTTATATTTCAGAGCTTATAAAAATGTCAATAATCAGCACAATAATTTTCAATCACTAGTTTTTGTATATCTACTGAGGTCATCACTACTTGGCAAAACACTTGTTAAAAAGATGACACATTCTTTGAAAAAATACCCTCAGTTATGCAGTAAATACTGAAAATACAATAAAAGTTAAAAGAGTAATGAGGATTTCCAGCTTTGCTTGAGAACAAGAGCTGCTAGTGCACAAGTCATAGGATGTTTCCCTGGAAACATCCTCAAATTCTTCCTCTGATGTTTTGATCCTTACTATTCAGCAGGCTTATTTTCTTTATTATGCCAAAGCCTGATACCTCCTTATGCCCTACTAGATTCTTTCTCTGTTGTCTTGTTTACAAATACAGAATGAAGCAGCCCTAGCCAGCTTGCCTCCATATTTCCAGCATGTCTGCTCTATCTGTGAAGAGCTTTGTTTTCTATTCATGGGATTTCCTTTATTTATTTTGCTGCTGGCAACATGGTTTGTTCACTGTTTCCTCACACCCAAGGAGCCCCAGGTCTTCCACACTTACTTTAATCATGTTCTTCTTAACTGGGATCAGACAATGGAGGCTTCTACTGAGACACCTCTATCCTACCCTACTCAGGCTCTCATTTTGAAAATGTTTATTTGAACTCCACAGTAATGAGAGGTTGCACATACTCACCACTCCAGAGAAGCTCTTCCAATCACAATACATTGCCACTCAACATGAAAATATCTAATCTTAGAGGTGGACCAGGAAGAAAATTTTTTTACAGAGCAATGTTTTTCCTCCACTGTACTGTGAAATGTGACCTCACACTCCATATTGCATATTTCTCTGCTTGTGGGCAAAGCTTGCTATGTATTTGTAAATGCTTACTTCTTGTTTCAACAACAGTACTTTCCCCCAGTTAATTATAACATCTAAAACACTGGCATAACTTCTCAATAACTCATCCTGAAGATAAATGGTAAAGGTGACAAGAGAACAAAATCCTGTTAAATTAAAGCAAAATTAAAGTATGTATTCTCTTACCTTTTACTGAACTAGACAAAAATGCCACATTCTACAGACATTCCTACAGGGGTGGGTGTCTCACAGCTGAATACACATGCTGTGAAATGCTGATTCACACATGCTAGCTTTAAGTCTCTGCTCACTCTCACTCTTCGCTACCACTTTTCATTCTGTCAGGACAGAGTACAAATTTCATGTTCCCTTCTCCTTCCCCATCAGTGTCCTATAAACAATATATATTTTCCTGTCATTTCTACATAGCAATAAAAATGCAGAAGGAAAGACAGATCAGTGTGCAGGCCTTCAAAAATCATGTGGTTCTTTTCCCACAGATGATTTCCTACATCTAAACAGGGTACAAAGCAGCATAGGAAAAAAATATACATATATTTTTATAAAATAGGAGATCACAGGTACATCCTTTACCTATGAAGCAGGCTGAGATGACTCAAGCAGCTGTAATAGGCAGCTGCAGATCTCTCTTTGAAGCATTCCAGCAGACTCAGACCTGATCAATACAGAAGTAAAAAATGCAGTTTTACTATTATGAAAAGTCTTGCCTCAGTGCTTAGTTTACTTCTCAATCAGTTCCTTCAGAACTAGAGGCATTTTTCATTTGCAGGTTTTCTGCCCTGTTCATGCAGATGTATTATACAGTATCTAAAAATAACTTGTACCATAGCCCTCAATTTTGCATCTGTCCCACAGGAGAGCAGAGCCCAGGTTACAAGTTTTGCCTCAAGCAAAAATGATAATTGTGGGAAAGGCTGTAAGAACTGCCAGTGTCTCTTTCTAATAAGTGGGCAAAGTGGGAAAAAGCTGCAGGCAAAATGCTGTGCTACTTCCATTAAGTGAGCTAATAGAAAATGTCAGCAGCTTTCATGGTAAAGGGGCTATGTTTTGTTTCATTAAATCTGTACTGAAGCTGGTAGAATAGAAAATATTTGCCATTCAGCACTGCGGAATCTGGTGTTTTTGTATCACATTGGTAGACCTGTCAAATGGAAAGGGGAAAAAATGCCTCTTTTACGCTACTTTTCCATTTTAAGAAATTTAGAGGATTCCAGGCCACGAAAAGACATGATTATCCAGCTTGATTTGTGCAGTGGAGTCCAAGGATATCTAGTTGCAACTTCTTTGTCAAGTCTGTATCTTGTGGCTGAAATACAATGTAATTTCTGCAATGCAACACATCTTCAATTAGCAGCTCTGAAGTAGCTCATGTCCTCAAATGAACAGGACCAGCAGTCCACCACTCTCATGGGTATCTGTGAATTTATACAGCAGCAGCCACCTGCCATAGATTTTTTTTTTAAATGTCTTTGTCTACTAGATGAAAGACCTCTCTTTCTCCTGTCTGAAAATTGGTTTTCTGTGTAGGTTTGCATCAACTGCAATAAATCACCTCTTAATCTTCTCCCTCTGCTTGATAAACTAAGTAGATCTTCCTACATTTTTCACCACAAGGCAGGCCTGCCAGACCTTAGAGCATCTTGTTGTTCTTTTGTGGTCTACTCCTAAATTTCCAGTGTTGTCCTGAAAAGGAGCTGTCATGTTTGACAGAGCCTTCCATTCTGTAGAAAAATAATATCACCTCCACAGTCTTGCTCAATAATCCCATGCTTAGATATGCACTGTTCTTGAAGCAAAACACCAAGGAGACACTGCTACTGGCTTCACTTTGAGCCCAGGTAGAGACCATAGCCTTGTTCCCAAATGGCTGGGCTACAGGCTCCATCTCCTTGCAGCTCTGAATGATCAATAACACTGAACAAGCAGCAGTTTGCCCTTGATGTTCTCATGTAAAATGACACATTTGCATCTAAGTTATATTCACTAAATTTCTGCTCTAGGCATCAGTATACTAATGCTCGTTTTAAAAATATATATAAGCAGGACCTTAGTCTCTGCAAACAGGAGACAAAAGAGGACGAAAAATACCCAGTTCTGCATGCTTCTTCCTAAACGAAGACTCTCATCACTTTCCATAGCATATGGTAAGGCTCATGGAGGTCTGCACATGAAGAACATTTTTATAACAGCTTTACCTCACAGTTGCACCATTAAAATCAGATAAACTTTTGACACAGGTGGAATTATTCGCATGCATAATTATTCGCAGCATCAAAGTTAACACTGCTTGATCTAGATAAGTATGGAAAAGTGTAGAAAAAGCCCTGATTGTTTTTCTAGCATGAAAATCCTGTGTTTTGGTTTGGTTGTTGGTTTTTTTTCCAGTAGAATTTTTGTTGCAAAGGTCTGTCCATGTAAAGCTAATCATGCGATTGAAATAGAAGTAAATTGAAATCAGAATATAGAGAGGGGTAATCCTCTTTTTCCAGTGCAGAGTCATATTTCTGACATAAGACAGACTGGTGCAGAGGGTTGCCAAGGGAAATTGACACTGAAACACATATGAAGCCATTACAAGGAGAAAACAGCATCTGGGCAGGAATGTAAAGCCTACTGAGATTATAAAAAAGCAACACAGAGTCTTTTCATTGACCTCAATGGGCTTCAAACCATCAAATATACCACTGATTTATTTCAATCTGAAAAAGTAAAAGTGGTACCAGTCTTTGAAAGACTGATGCAATGCAGTGGGACATGAATTTCAAGACAGTGCTGGGATTGTTTTGCAGTATCTTTTAACACTTGAAAAATGTTTTATTCTGTAGAGGAGCCTGTAGAATTCTATGTTGTATCTTGCCATGGGAGAGTGATCACAGTATGCTTTGCTCAGAGGCCTGGTGGGTCATCAGAAGCCATCAATGCAGCTCAACCCCAGTGTTTGCTCTGCACAGCTGGGGAGGCATTGGGAAGGACTCACTAGAGCGATACTGTATGAAAATAGCTGTCATTTCAAAAGCATGTGTTTCCATTATAAGAAAAGACACTTGTAAGGAGACTGTCACAAAAGTCATGAAGGCCATTATGTGTGGGATCAGCACGTCATCCCATACATGGCATCTTATGAATCACAGATTTCATTTCTCTAAGAAAGAAATATGCTTAGATGAAGTGTGTAAGGCCTTTGGTCTTGTACCCTGTGTATCACAAGGTCCCATTCATCAGTGAATGCACTGAGAGACTCTTCCCGACACTGCAGCTGTTTAGGTTGGGGTTTGAACATGAGTCTCCTCATCAAGACTATTCTCAGACAGACCTGTCTGCATCCCACCACTACATATTTCATTGTAGGAAATTCCTGTGATAATGGAGTAACATACCATAGCTGCCACAGAACTTTTCTTTCAAACTTTTATCCGTTGCTGGGAAAAAAAAATAGTCTTTGCTGAAACAATTAGTGCCATCCAGATCTCTACAATGGAAATTACTTCCTATCCTGCTCAGATTTCACAGACTTGGAATTTCCTTCTAGCACCAAAGATTTTGAAAGGTCTGCTGCTCTGGCAACACATTTCCTTTTACTATTCACATATCAGGGCTTCAAGATAATGACTTATGAAATCATTATTGTAGCACCCAGGGCATATAAAAATGTTGGCACCTATGTAGAAAGCAGCACACATACTATACAAATGATATCTCCCTTATATTTTCAAAACCCTTGCTTCTGTGTTTATAGGACCTAGAGGTCTCAGATATGATTAGGACCACTTTGGGCTGACTAGTGCACAGAGAAATGTATGAGGATGCTATTCCTCAAGAGGATAGTCATAGCAAAGACACAGCAAACAGGGAATCTGATGGATTTGTAAGAAGCATAAAGTCCTCAGTAGACTTAGGCATACAGTGTCATGACAAAACTCAAAAGTACACATTTTTTATGCCTTCAGTAGTACCCTGCCATCAATAATCCCCAGCATCCTCATTATCTTCACTGTTAAATACAGCTCTGGACTCTCTTCAAATAGAGAAATTTAGTGTGACATAGGAAATACCACTAACTACTAGTTTTGAGGCATCCCTGTTTCCATGCATTAGTGTGGCAAAGCACATGGGCAGGAAGGGTTTTATCACCCTCAAAATCTCCTAGGCTATACAGGTTACTGATCAAAAGTGCAAGGCGAAGCAAGAAAAATGAGCATTATATTAGCTTTCCTGCAATGAAAACGGAGCACTGAGTAGTTACTGCCTATTATGTCACTATCCTTGCAGCCATCTCCAACAGTGTCAAGACTCAGGCAACCCCACTGAAAAGATGCGTCTCAGCAGGCTGATTTTGCAGATTCGAAGACAACAAAAAGGCCAGTACCTCTACTCAGGAATAGGCTGTGTAGAAGCTAGTAATTCGCCTAGTGCGTGGTCTGCACTGCCATCATTTTTAGCTTTTCCAAACAGTGTTCAGAACCTTATCCATGGTGCATGCAGATGCTGTGCAGCACACGGCAGATAATTTTCTTTCAAGGTAAGATCATATCACCTCTTGTGTGCCTTTGGCTATGTGAGATTTAAGTCTCACCAAGGTACATCTCACAGCCATGTTCAAGTCACTTAAGATACTAATTAGACAGCATTTTTCCAGTTGTCCTGGGATATGCCTTGCTGCCCATGAAAATAAGTGCCATGTAAAGTCACCATAGTATAATGATAAAAGGATGAAAGATAACACCATCATTATCTACATTAGCTGTGCCACAAAATGCTATTATAGGAACACAGGTGAAAATTGTAACAGAGCAGATTTTCCACAGAAGTCTGCTTCAGTATTAAAAAACCCTCCACAATGTGGAACAAATGATGTAGGTTACAGTGACCAGACCTTGGAGTGTAGCAGATATGTAATACTTCCTAACAATGAACTCTGAGGCCAGGTACAGGGTACTAGTGATAAGACTGCCATTTATACCTGTACAAATGCAGAGCACCACACACTGAAACCACTATTAACCTCAGGAGGTTTAATGAGTTACAAGCCCAACAAAACTTTTGAAATAGTTGCACACCACACGGCGCATAAAAGAAGTGTATGGAAGGTCTCCAGTCCACAATGCTCATCAAAGTCCTTGGAAAAAATTGCCTTTGAGCAATGCCTGAGAGGAAAATGGAAGCCAGCTCCTTGTGGATGGATTTGTACTGACATAGTGACATTGCAAGACGTTTTTAATACAGTGTAACTTCCCTTGTGTGAGAAACTTGGAGAGAAAGGTAAACAGGAGAACTGAGAGAGCACTTTGAGACTAATCACAAAGAACACTTTAAGACTAATTACAGCTTCTGAGGTCCAAATTCACAAATCTGTTCCTGAAGCAGATTTGCAGCTTAGAATTTTTTCTAGTGAGACCATAATCATCTGTTCAATTAAAGTAGTCCTTTTTACCTGTAGATAATAAGTCAGCTGTAAACAGGAAGCAAATTTGCTCAGAGTGAATTTGCAAAGTTTTGTTCTCCCTATTGCAGGGAAGGAAGTTCTGCAGCAGTTAGAAAGGTGGGTTCTGCTCACACCAACTACTGCCTCTGAGATCCAGAGGAGAATTGCACCAGTTGTGTTGCTGCTACCACCCTCAAGAGACCCTTTAAAATGAATTGCTAATTTTTTGAGTTACTATGCTATTACTGGAAAAAGTCCTAATATCAATCACTTGTGGTATCCAGCAAGCCTTGCTGTCCTGGGACAAACTAGCTCAGAACTGTGTTCCCAGACTCTCAGCAAATAGGAAAGCCCTTCAGTTAGGTGCATTTTTTTTCTCTAGCTCTACTTCGTAAAATTTCTATAATCCCTAAACATCAGGAAATGCAAATGTTCGTTATCAACACTCATACTACAGTTACTTTTAAATACAATATGATTTTCAGCATTATTTTTAAAAATGAAATGAAGGAATTATGAAAGTTTCCTCTAGTTGGTAATATGTCTTTTATTCTTTTACATGTGTGGCGTGTTTTAAAGCCTTAGTCTATGCTTGAATCCATTCACTTGGATCCTAGGTTGAACTCCATTAACATGTCAGGCACCACTGCTTGGGAGCTGGGGCAGTTTCCCCCTTCAAAGAGGTCATGTATCAACTTCCAGCCTCCTGTATGAAATAGATTTAACTTTAATAGCAGTCCCTTTCAGAAATTAGCCTCACCTTTCTGGCATACCTGTGTTGGAGAATGCATTAGATTTGAAAGTCCTCTGCAGCTATTTTTTTCTTTTAAGATCATTTACCCTGTCATGCTATAGTAACATAAACATTGTACCCCATGTTCTTGAGTTAGAATTTTGAAGGTTTCCCCTTTTCTTGTGGCTACACATCTTGACCTTTGACATCTTCATGTGGAGGAGAACAATGGATGAAGAAGCAGTAATTTCTTAATTGCTTTAGGCAGAGGTCAGGCAGGGTGATAAGCTGAGAGTCAAGGTAACAATGCAGCTGACCATCCCTTTGTGAGTGCTTTGTGTGTCAGTGAACTTGATTCATACTTAGTATGAATAGAGGAACTCTCAGCTATTTCAGGAATGTCAGCAATTTTGTCGTAAAGAAACTTTGATCTTGATCCAGTTTCCCAGGCTCATTCATTAGCTGAGAATGTGAAGGCTAAGATAGGCTCTCTCTTCTCAGAGACTAACTGTGTGCTACTTAAATAAATCACCTGCTTTCCCCCCCTGTCCTTCTTGCAATAAAACAGTCCCTCACAGGTCCTCTTGCCATACGATGAAACTTTTGACTCCAAGAAAATATCTCTGATGCATGGGCTGAGAGGAATGCCTTTGATTTTTGAAACTGAGGGTCAGATTTTATAAACATACCACCCAAAGCTGATCAGTCCTCATCTACCCCCTCACAGTAACATGAGACATGTTAGTGACCTTTTGAGACTTCTGACAATGTGGAAGTTGAAGAAATTTCTGACCTTAAAAAGAAAAAAAAAAAAAAGAGAAGGCCTCTTGTCTTTGTCCTGCCAGCTCTGTGTGCTTGAAAGCATGGAGCAATCTGTTTTTTCTCCCTAGACAGACTCTCTTTCACTGGGACTGTTGAAGTAGTCTCCGAGCCTCCCCAGGCAGCACAAGCACCAGCTGGGCTAAACATTCGCATGCTGGGGCTTTCTTTCTCTATTCTGATTTGGTATAAAAATTAATATTCTAAGCTTTCTTTATTTTCACCAGTGCTATAATAACAATTTTACAACAAAGACACTTTTCTCTAAGGATCTGATTTTTTTTCTTTCCAAAATAATTAAAGCTCATTTCCCACCCCCTTTTCTCTCCTGCCCCTGCTGTGAAGCAGGAAGTCACCTTTTAGAAGAATGCTAAGTGAAGTAGAGAAAAGCTAAGTGATTCATCTAAAGGTCAGAGGGTGTCAGCAGCTGAAGTAGAGAATGAGGCAGAGCATCCCAGGTCTCCTATGCTAGCCTTCAGAAAACATGCACTGCCTCAGGTTTCCTCTACAGCACCATCCATGTTTTTCATTTCCTCTCAGTTTATTTTATCTCAGATCCCATTTTTTCAATCTTCCAAAGTTCCTGACTTTGCAAGCAACATGCCCATGTTCTCAAACAAACACCCAGAACTCACGAGCACAGTTGTTAAGTCTCCTAATCTTACACATACTTACCTTAGGAAAAGAAATCACAAGAACACTTGTTCAAACAGTTTTTGTGCCAGCTTTCCTCACATTTTAATCTTATAAAAATGTTTCAGCTACACAAAGTGATTCAGAAACATGTTTAAGAACATTTTCCAAACATTTTTTAAGATTATGTTAAAACATTTTAAGCTGCCAAGTGATGAGATTCTGGAAACAGTGAAGGTAAGATCCTACAGCTCCATCTCCTCAAAGCTCACTCTCTGCATCTTCTCTCATTTCAGCAAAGGCTGAAAGCTGTGTGAAGCAGAGTCCCTGAGTTTGCTAGGCGTTCTCTAAGTGCCAGTGTGAACTGGATGCAGAACATATGTCAGGGTTAGCATAAATTCAGTCTGTTAGGATCTGGTGAAGGCTGGCTCTGTGATTACCTCTCTACATGCAATATGGGTCAGTACTAAAGGGAGAGAAAGCCATTTTTTATGCTTACCACCTTGGGTAAAATCATCCCTGTGGGTGCCAGAAGCATTATCTTTTGCTCTTATTTTTATAGCCCTGCAGTGAAACCCATGATACCTTTTACTTGCTTTCAAGTCCAAAATGGTGTAATATCAGAGAGAAGAAATCATACTTTGTGGTCCTAAAAGAAGCTTCTCCCAGTGCTTTGTGTGTGTAAGGAGAAGTGCTGCAGGGAGTAAGAAGATTCTCTTTTTATCTGAATGCTGCTTTTGAAACTACTTAGCATGCAGCTTTCTTGAACAATGAATGTATTTCCCTCAGTGAGGCAGGAGGATCTGCTACAGCACTGCTCTGATGCACAATAAATCAAATCGTTCAAGTATGTTGTAATAAAATACTTGCTTTGAAGTACAACCTTAAATGTCTAATTTCCCAGTGGTAACAACGATACCTTATCATAGTGGTTTTTTCCTTCAGCCTGTTTTTCTCTGTCCCGTTGTTTTGTTAACATGTGTGGCTGTCTAATGACTGGATTTTGGATTCCAGATGTTTTGGCAAGAGAAAGCACTAAACGGTTGTATACATCCTAGAAACCTTATACCACCCAAGTAGCTGTTATGTCAACTGGCTAGTGTAAGCCTAGCAAGAAAATTCCCCCCTCTTTCTTCCCCAAGATGGCTGCTAACCCTTTAGTCATCAATATAAAATGACAGAAATTATTTTCCACAGGTACTACCACAGAAACATCCAGGGTGGGGGATATAAAGCCTCATGCAAATAAGAGCCATGTGGTTTTGATGGAGGAAAAAAAAAGTTATTTTAATTAATTAATGAGCTCAGGTTCTTTCCTGGTGAACATGATGATCAGCTCAATGAATAAAGGTATATTTAGACACAGAGACATGCCTACATGCACACATATGCATGCAAAAGTACTTCTTTTGCAGGCTGTTTACAGTACTTTGGCTTTGATGTAAGCTTTTTTCCTGTGGAACAACAGAAATAGAATGAAGAGGCCATCACTAATTCTATGCTTATGTTGATGGGAGAGGTGTATCTTTTGAAGAAGGCAAGACTGTGATTTAAAACTTACTTGGTATGGACTTTATTAAGGGTTCTTTCACTGATGATAGTCAGGAGTTAAAACAGCAATAAAATGGGAGATGCTAGATTGCACCCTAATGAGATTAAACCCTGGAACCCATTATTCAAAACAGAAGCTAGAAAGGTACATAAGAAGTCAGAGAAGCAAAAAGTTACAGATTATTGTGAAAAATTTTCTCTCTCTTCTCTCATGGAAAATATTGATGTGTAAATTACCGGCCTATTTCTGTGCTTCCTCCTACATTTTTTCACACTCTGAAAACCTTAACATATATTGTAGTAGTTTCTCTTTCTTTTCAGTAGAGTTGTGGTTCCATCACAGCTCTAATGCTTTGGATTAAATTAGTCACACCACAGCCAGATTTGTGTTTTTCTAAGAATCTATCAGTTTTACTCTGGATGGTAGCCATAAGGGAGATACCAAAGATGTTAACTCCTGAAAAGAGCTGTGCATAATGACTGTCAATTCTGCCATTGCCATGGATAAGCAAAGGCAAATTTCTTTCTCTCACCTGACTGTGTTCTGGCAAACTCTTGACAGATCAAATGCCAGATCTTCAGATTCAGTGAGTGGCAGAGAAAACATTATCTTTAATTATTGATGAGATAGGCTTTATGGGGGAAGACATGATCAAAAGATGGATTGAAACAGGCAGAACAACAGTGGAGTAGAGGCCAGAGGGGTTATGAAACCTGAGACTGAGCAGAGACCTTAGAATTGAGGGGTCTAACCTGAAATCCTATCTAGAAGACGCCTGAATTGGCAAATGACTGAGTAAAAATCACAGAGAGAAGTGATCCAGAAGACGCTGATTCAAAGAGATGACTATGTAAAAGTCATGGGAAGAGAAAATTATTTTAGCCATTATATTTTTAATGGACTAGAAAAAGAACAAGACTGAGATCATCTGCAGAAGAAGAAGAAAATGTAATATGAGAGGGAAAAGAGGCAGAAATTAGGGATAAAAGCTTAACCAGAAAGATGGAGGGAAAAAGACAGATGTGGGAAAGGAAGGTCTGTTTTGGTGTAGAACAGCCTAGCCTGGAATTTGATAGCTCAGTACTTGTACATGGCCCAGCACAGTGTCACAGGCCATGGCAGATCCTCAAGATCAGGCTGCTCTTGGTTTTATATACCCCAGGACAGAACTAGCAGGAGCTGGATATTGACAGAGAAGGAATCAACACCGAGACTGTGAAAATGTGGGAAAGCTGAGGCACAGAAACTCTTCCTGCTCCCACAGGTATAACTTGTGCCTTCTGTCCCAGTGAATCTGGGGACTTCCTTAGCCCAAATGCCATGCTCCCCAAAACTTCATATCCCTCAACTATGGCACAGAGATGATAGAGTTTTTCAAGAATTAAAAAATCACCTAATAAAGCGATTAATTAGACAGTTCTGAAAAAAATAGATGTCTAAAGCATTTCAAGTGACATTGCTATTATTTAAACTACTGGGAGAAGTACAGAGACTGTCTTCAGAGGCCTTTTCTTTGCAGAGATGGCCACCACAGATGGTCTGCATAACAAAAGACACCATACAGACGATCTGTAAGCAACAGGTTGAAAGAAGTTTATCCAGTTGCAATAGTGACTGTCTCTCAAAGAGCCAAACTGTTTATTGTTAGACAATCCCTTTGGCTCAACTCAAATAATATCTAAAGTCAAATTCAGCATTGTGAATTCCAGCTGCACATATATGACATCAATTTACCATCCTTGGTAAATTACACTGCATCTGGAATTCATCTACATTCACACAATTTTAAGCCTAATTCTGAACCTATAGATATGTGAATATGAATCTTTTCAGTCAAGAAAATCTGTGACCCTGAATATGAATCGTGAGTAACGTGGCATTGTTAGTGCCATATCTGTAAGACTAACAGACAACAGTCATGTCTAAGGTTAGAGAGACATCTTCTCTTACGGATAGAGAACCATATACAGGAATCTATTTTTAAGTTAAATTTTTCCTATTAGTCTTTTTGACCATTTACTGAACTCTTACCACAGTAAGGAGTGTTGAAATAACTGCCTCCAGTTTTAAGCGTTGCAGATCCTAGAACATAACTCTAGGGCTAATGTTTAACAGTAAAGTTTCAAAGTCCTCCTTTAGTTCCCGAGTGCCAAATTCATCAATCTACTTTCTTCAGAGTGTTTTAAAAAATCTTTGTCACTTTAATTCCTTTTTTTCTGGAAGTTTTTAGACTGTCTGTAGTTGAAACTCTAGTATTTCTTTAGCCAGGGGGACTGACAAGAGCAAAATGGGTATCTGAAGTTTATTAAAAGCAAGTCATGTGGATAAGAGCCTAAAAAGAAAGCTATTAATAATGCCTGAGAAACCAGCAAGGCTTCAGGATCTGGCCAACTTGTACAGCTTTTGCATTAAATCATAGAACACTGAGCTTTCTGAATGAAGGCCAATTCCAGGGAGACAAGTGATGGCAAACGATGAGCTATTATCACAAATACTCCTGTTTCCATTTGTGCAGATGCCATCCTACTTGTTTCAAACTCACAGGGTCTGTTATAGAGCAATCAAAAACCAAAAGGGAAGACTGGTATTTTATTTTAAGTAAAATAATACTGTAATTTTTCTTGAGAAAACCCGTGTGATATTGCAAGGGAAATAGTATATTTTTTCCATGTCAATAATTACAGTAGTAACATAGCTAACAATTTCTAACCAGCCAAACTTAGCAGCTAGTGTACTGCATGTGACACATCCATGAGATTTCATCTTTTTTCCCTTAAAAAAAAAAAAGGGTAGTACTTCAATTAGGTTAAAATCCCAAAAACAAATCTAGGTTTTGTTCATTATTGTACTGCTCCTGAATATTAAAATACTAGAAATCCCAAGCTAGAAGAGTACATTTTCATCTCTTTACACATGTAAGCACATGTGTGTGTATACATGTGTGTATACATAAATATGTAGTTCCATATATAACTTAACTTCATTTATTCAAAAAGTCCACTCACGATATTCAGCTTTAAAATGTTAGGAAAATGACTTGTCAAAAGTTGATCAGAAAGCTTAACACAGATATTAGTGCAAGTTTTAACCAGGTTTTTTTTTCAATTTGCCAAATAACTATAATAAGTAATAATGGCATATTCCATGCCACGGAATAAATCACAGAATATTCTGAGCTAGAAAGGACCCACAAGGATCATCCAGTCCAGCTCTTAAATGAATGGCCCATACAGGAATCAAACCCATAACCTTCATGTTACTAGCACCAAATTCTAACCAAATGAGCTAATCTCAAGGTTGTATGGAATATATTTCATTTTATTTACCACACTAAAAAAAACCCCAATCTTGAGCTTCCCCGCAACATCCATTAACAGATCATCTATACAACTGAAAATGGCAAGCAAACAGCAAGAAACCTAGGTAGAGGCTCAGACCCCAGCTTGTTTCCTCTCTTATTCTGAAACAAAAGAAAATTCCCCCTGGGACAAAGGGAGCCCCAGGACCAAAATGGTATAAACTGTCAATCATATACCTGTTGAGGCCAAGAGTGTCGAGAAAGAATCTGAGCCCCAGGTGGCTGTAAGGTGTAAGAATGTATCAGGAGAAAGTTTATCCTCAATGTGCCTTTTGCATATATTGAGCATATACTGACCATCATCAGCAGAGATGGGATGCTGGAATAAATAGATGTCTGTTCAAGCCCAGTATGTCAACATTTACCCTCTTGAGCCAAGTCAAAATGGAACTACTGTAAGGCAAAAAAGAACAGCAAGATAAAAATAATTTATTTATCTCCCCAAAGGCATCTGCCATTATCTTTTTCAGAATTTGTTTCCAAATCATTCTGAAACTATTCTGAATTGATGAAAACTGATGGCATTGGTTATTGTCAACTCTTCCTTCACTGTAGCAGTCAGTCAAGGGCAAGATGGTTGAGTTGAGCTTTGGTTTGCTGTTAGATATCTTCCTATCTGCCTGTCGTAGCTCCAATAACTGCCAGATATTCATCTCTTTTTTGATGGCTCCCTGTGTCCTCCCTCATTCTTCCACCTCCCTCACTAGAATTGTTCACTGATGCTGTGGAATTTGATCCTACAAGTAAAAGCTTAGGTGTAGAAATATAGAGATAGAAAGACCTGAAGTGAGCTGATCACATGTATGTATGTACATACATATGTACAATACAGGTACCTTTCTTTTCCCACATCCATTCTCTTTGAAGTAAATATTGGTATCAAGTATGGATAGATCACAGCCCAGATATAAAATGTGGCAGGTGTCTACCTCCTTTTACTATCCCAAACTAAGAGGCAGGAGGGATTTAGATACAAAAATGCCTGTTTGGATGAGGTAATGCAGAAAAGACATTCCACTCATGCAGAAATATTTGTCTTTGTTGGGACATGCTGAAGATTTCTTTATTTCATGACACTTGGCATGAGATAGGCCATCACTTCAGGTCTCATATTAACCCTTCTTAACTCTTGCTCTGGGTGTAATATTTACCTCTAAAATGAAATGGATGTCTTATTTACCCTGATTTTTAAAATTTATTTTGCTTCAGAGGAGCATTAAGAAACTCTGACTGACATCAAGCAATTTTAAACAATGTGTTTTCGACTGTCTCCAATCTGTTGCCTACAAAGCAAAATATTTCAACCATCACTATTATTTTTCCAATCTTCCCCCAGCCTGTTAAGAACAACATCATTAACTTGTTTCTCTAATTAGCTGGCTACATCTTTTGCCAAACCTGACTGCTATGAGCTATGTTCTCTTCCACTGTCTGCTTATTATCAGTTCTTACTGTAGCAAAATATAAGCAGCTAAGAGATTACCAGTTAGTCCAGAACTGTGAGAATATTTCTAGGATGATTACTCTGGTGTCCATGTCACTAGGAAGTGCTAATCGAGGCATGGGACCACATGATATTTATACTTGTCAGATAAAGGATGACTTTATCTATTTGGGTAACTGGGAGCTACTTTGACAAACTCACAGGACTTAAATGCAGTTACCTTTCAGACAGAGAGAATCAGCAGAAGATTCTTAATTTTTAAATGGTTTATTAATATCAGTATGAGATTTAAGCCATAACTACACCACTTAATCTATATGATAATTAGGAAAATAAGAATGGAAAAAAACCCAAACAGGTAGAAATCCCCTCCTACCTGCCCTCCCTCCATCATTTAGCTTGTCAGTACAACAGTCAAAGGTATTGCAGAGTTTCTCATGATTCTGACCAGAACCGTGGGATCCTCTGGTCTTGAAATATACACAACATGTATTTCTTATTAAATTATGTATTTCCTATTAAATTATGTATTTCCTATTAAATGTAGTTCCTGCTTCTAGCATCATACAGTGTATTCTAATTTCTTAGTGTCTAAATAACACAGCCTGGTTTCCTTTCCTACTTCTTTGTGTTTTTCTGTAATGATTCCTGACCTGCACTATGAACAGCTCTACAGGATATTAATCTGCCTTCTATAGTAAGACAAAGTAAAGCTGGAAATCTCTCCTGGATTTCCAGGACATGAATTGAACATTTCAAAGAGATGACAATATTAGAAAAAGTCAGTCAAGGAAGGCTTTTACTAAGATATTAATCACTATAGTATCAACGCCAAAATTAAAATATCCCACAAGTATAGAAAAGAAGCATGAAGAAGAGGTGATGGAAGTTTTCTGTAGAAAAAAGTCTAGGACAAGTGCCAACTAATGTTTTACAGGCCATGGAAGACTCAGTGTAAATCCAGTAATTTTAAAAAGCACTGTGGAAGGATTTAGCTGCATCACTTCTGTTACAGTCAAAGGAAACTAAAAGGCTAAAAAGCTTACAAATATCTTGAAAGACAGTTATCTCTAATGTTCCCTTCCCTCCTCCATACAACCTCATTAAATGTTCTATATTGGTTGTTTTTATTTCTACAGTTTAATTTAAAGCTAGTCTCATATTGAGTTGCCAGCATGTAAATTGTACTTTGTTTTTCTTCTAGAGCTTTCAAATGGTAGTGGGAATAGCAGCACAATGCAGGTCCACTTATCTGAGAAACCACAGAATCAGTGCAGCTAGGATTTCGGAAAAGGCCATCTTAACTGACCACAGCTGGTCCCTTCCTCAACTTTTGGTATGCTTTAGGAGAACTCATGAGTTTTCCATGCTGCTGGTTTGATGTTCAGAAGGGTTGTTATTTTTATTTTTTTTTTACTATTAATGAATAATACAGGCCAGCAGAAGCATAAAGGTGAGGTCAGCATCCACTTGGATGTCAATGGCAGCCAAGTTGACATGATCTTTCACTCTTTGTCCCAACGTAAACCTTCTCAGTTCAGCTCAAATTGATGCATTTTTACTGGAGTGCCTAGAGCTTCATCTCTATGCAACTAGCTCATTTCTCGTAGTTCTTACAGTCTCTGTAATAAGAATGAAATACAGTCTTTGAAGGCAAAAATTCTGTTATGTACTCTGAATACACTGCACTGAAAAACTCTTTATGTGACAAGTCAGTGCAGCTGGGTGGATGGTTTCCGTTTCATCTGAGGATAAACGGAAACAGGAGGATAATGCAATGCCTTCTCCAGCCGGAACATGCCTTGCACAGAAGCCTCATTGTGTTCAGGTGCATTTATAACTGTGGGCCATGACACAAAGTCACAAAAGAGGTACAAGCTGCTCCTTACAATGGCCCAGTGCCTCAACTGAACATACAGAGAGAGCTATTGACTGGGCAACTCTTGAAGCAGCTTTGGTGTTCTTCTCAGCTTTGGTGCGAGTGACATGCCTAAGTCTAAGCCAGAGGTAGACTGTATATCATAAAACTTAAAATGGTTCAGAAGCTATCTGATATAGAGAGTTGTAAGGAGAGTGGGGGCTCTTCAGGGATGAACCACAGGAAAAACGTATCTCCTATTGCAGTGTAGGGCTACACTGGGAAAGCAGCCAAGACCTGAGGCTTGCTTCCAAAGTCCTCTAGGCTCAACTGTACTACAGTTCTGGCCCAGCAAAATGAAGGGCACCATAACAGCTCACAAGCAGCCTATGGCACAGTGCTCCTCCCACCAGGCTAAAAATCACTTCTTCACTCTCCTAGCAGATGCCACTCTGTTCCATTCCATGAAGAGATGATTCACTGCTGTTGTGAAGCATAAGCACCTGCTAAAAGGCTCCCCAGAACCCTTTAAGGGTGTATTTATCCACAAGCATAACTGAAAGGAAGGTAAAAGAGGCTACTATAGGATGCAGAAAGAAACTTGTAACTCCTCAGAGATCCAGATAGCAAAGCTGGTATTATTTAGCTTGGCATTGATCTGTCTTTATCTGAAATAGTTGTGGACCTTGGATCAGAGAGCAGAAGCTGATTATTTTGTATCATATCCTACAATTATCTCAATTCTCCCACTTCTTAGTTTAATCAATTCGGTCCCATTAAACTTAGTTTCATTCACTGAAGATGAATTTTTGTTGGCTTGTCCTCTGACACAAGGCAATGCCAATCAAAGTGTTCTTGTCCCACCCTGATGGTGTGGAATAGGGAAGCTTGAATGGCTGAGTGCCTGAGAGAAAAGGATCTCATGAGACAGAGACAAGGTCTGCATAAAGGATCTCTGGCCTTAACTGAGGTGTTGGACCTTCAAACATGTCACTAATCGTACCTGACTGAACGTTTCCATTGGAGAAGCTACCTAGCAGGATTGAACAACCCAGGCAGGTTACAATTCTGGCTGAGAAGGACACCAAGACACCAGCAGAAATCCAAGAGCTCAGAGAGAACCCTTCTCTCACAATTGTGGGGAAAATCTCTAAACAGAAAGAGTGAAAAACATAATGGAAGGCCTACTGGTCTAAATGAAACTACCTGTTTTTTTGTTCTGGAAATTAAATTAATATTGGATTGTATACAAATCAGGAATGACTGTATGCATATTGATCCAATCTGAAAATTACTTATCAAAATGGGATCAAGGCTTAAAACGTTAAAAATACAGATGAAAATAGCAGTTTCTGAGAAAAAATAAATTAATCTATGACCATTCTGTCACTCCCAAATAAAATCTAAGTAAATTCTCAACTGACAACAAAACACTGAGTTTCCAGTGCTGTCTTTTACTGTAATGCTCACATGCAAGTACCTAAAGCTAAAACTAACGTTATATGCAAAACAGGAAAAGAAGTTATTTGGTTAGTAATTTTTAAATGTACTTTATAAACATGCTTCAGGGCTTAAATAATGCGGCAAACTTTGAACTGCCTTTGTTCTTCAGCAAGAATCCAAAGGGGAAAATTTTGGCCTTTGAGGTTGTAGGAAGTGTTGCTTTACGTTCTTGTGCAAAACTTGTAATTCAATTATAAAAATGCTCTGGGCTTCAGAAAAATTCAAAGCTGAGAAATGAGACAAAAGTTGTATTCCAGTGAAATCCTGAGATATGGCAGACTTTCCTAGGAAATCCATTTCAAACAGCTGTGGCTTTATAAGAATTAGACACACCTAGCAGACCAAACCCAGGTACCGAGAAAGTCTTCCCAGGACTGAAATGGTAAATATGCTGACATCATAGTCATTGATTTGTTTTAATAATGCAAAGGCATGCATAGAAAGATTATGCTCTAATAAAACCCCCATTATTTGAAACGTATGGCTATTTTCTATAAACTGCTTCTCAGGGCAGCTGGAAAAACACAATCTACTAAAGATAAAACTGTTCCTGCAAATACATTAAAAAGAACTACATGGAATGAGTTGTAAGACATCTGAATTTAGAAAAATATGTTGTTACAATAGCAGAGGAATGTTGCTTCACCTCAATCAGTTGCTTCACCTCACAGTGTCCCCAGCTTACAAGATAGACATGCGTGCTGGTATTCACTGAGTTTATGTTCTTTACATTAATTAGATAGTATGGGACTGTTCGGATTTGTGTTGAAACCAGTGTTGATAACACAGGGATACTTTGGTTATGGCTGAGCAGCAGCGATTGCATGGCATCAAGGTGCCTTTTCTGTTCCCTGTCCCCACCCAGCAGTGAGGAGGCTGGGGATGCACAAGATGTTGCAAAGGGACATAGCTGGGACAGTTGACTCAAACTGACACAGGAATATTCTATACTGCATGTCACATTGCTCAGCATATGAACCTGGGGTAAGGAGAAGGAAAAGGGGGATGTTCAAAGTGATGGCTTTTGTCTTTCCCGGTAACTCTCACATGTGGTGGAGCTCTGCTTTCCAAGGGACTGCTGAACACCCACCTGCCCATGAGAAGCAGTGAATTAATTCCTTATTTCACTTTGCTTGCATGTGCAGCTTTTGTTTTACCTATTCAATTGTCTTACCTCAACTCACAGATTTTTTTCACTTTTACCCTTCCTATTCTCTGCCCCATCCCACCAGTGCAGATGAGCAAGCAGCTGCATGGGGATCAGCTGCCACATGGGGTTAAACCACAACAATCTGAAACAAACACTGGACCTGAATTACCTTAAATAACTCTCTTTTAGAGGTTCTCTCATATTCAGAACCAGGATCTGACTTCAGATTTCACATGTCACTTCAGACTAAATAAAATACAGCATGTGATCACCCACAGAGTATGGAATTTAGATCCAATGAGAGACAATAACATTTTCTAATCAGGATAAGATGTATATCTACAAACATAGGGAAGCCAACATGCCAGGATGAAATTTATACAAAAATTAATAAGATGCAATCTTTTTGGGGGAAAACTTGTTTAACAGAAACCTCCCATTAATTTTCTTCCACCTACTGAGAACTAGGTTCACACCAAGGCACTAACAAATGGAAGAGAACAAACTTAGATAAATCTTCGAACAATTTTTTTGGGGAGGATGTTGAAATCAATTAGCTGTGTCTGTTAAAGTAGGCCACCTTTCAGTCCAAAGATGACAAACTATTCTCATTTCAAACACCAGAATTTTTCATCACAGCTCTTTGTGTAAACTTTAAGTGCATCAAATCAATCAAAATGAAAAACAACTGTAAGTGTACTCTACTTTTTAATTATCGAATTATGAGTGATAAAAATATCTGCACACTGCAATAAATAAATAAGGGATAATGGTTATAGTATATTATTATAATATATGCTGAAAGATCAATTAAGAGGCACTATATTTATATAGAGTGTAAATATTTTGTGTAAGGAAACAGGAAAACAGTGTCTCAGGGTCATTGGATGAGCCTTCCAATTGCATTAGTAGAAAAGTAGCAATGGAGAAAATACAACATTTTAGCTAAACAAGTACTTTATATGAGCCCAGTTGAATAAACTGTTTTGCAAAGAGAACTTCACTTGGATAATGCTGAGATAATAAAGAAAGACAATGACTTTTTTACAATATACAGAGCTCTATTATCTACTTTGCAAGTGATCCTTCTCTCCCCCTTTTTCCCAGAGGGTAGGGGGTGTGGAGTAGATTCACTCACTGTTCATTCTAAAGAAGAGGCTCTTAATTTAAAGAGACTATTTGGCATTAATTCATAGTAAAGAACTACAATGACTGACAGACAACAGAAGAGAAACTAACTCTGAGGCCATTTTCTGAACAATACTTGACCTTACCATTGTTGGTCAAATAGCTGTCTTGCAATGAAAACCAAACTTGTTTTACTAGGGGAATTAACACAAAGAGAAGAAAGCTTGTCACCCAGATTACAAAATAAAGTGAAATTACTTGAAAATAAATTTATAAATTACTACAGTTTATTTACACAAACAAAACTCATTTCAAACATTTGTCTAAGTATTTAATACTCAGTGGTCTAAACTTACATCCTCGAAATAAAAAGGGAATTTGATTTCCTCCTCTAATACTCACAAATGGAGCCTCTGACTGCCTGAGACATACTATGTTAGTGCTCTTGCCCATTTTGCAGTTATGAGAAACTCACCTCTTACCTCACATTCACAAGTAGCCAGTCTGGACCTGTTCTCATATCCACAATTACTGTCTTAAATAACCAAAAGGGTGTAAGACAAGTCTGTTAATCTGCTAATGTTGTATATATAGCATGACTTGAAATTAGTAAATCAGCCCACACTATTCCATTCTCTCAGTCTACAGCCAGCTGAAGTGGTTTGGGAACCACTGCTGAATCATAGAATGGTTTGAGTTGGAAGGGACTTTATATGGCCAGGGACATCTTTGGCTAGATCAGACTGATGGCTGATCTTAGACCTCCATCCAACCTGAACTTGAATGTTTTCAGGGGTGGAGAATCTACTAAATCTGGGCAACCTGTTCCAGTTTTCACTACTCCCATCATAAAAATTTCTTCCCTGTATTTAGGCTGAACTTACACCCTTTGAGTTTGAAACCATTAGCCCTTGTCATGTTGCAACAAGGCCCACTAACAAATTTGTTCACATCTTTCTTATGAGGCCCCTTTAATTATTGAAATCATGCAATAAGGTCTCCCTGGAGCCTTCTCTTCTCCAGGTGGAACAACGGAACAACCCAAACTCTCTTGGCCTTCACTTATAGGAGACGTGCTCCAGCTGTTTCATCAACTCTGCAGTCCTTCCTCTTCTGGACAACCTCCACAGATCCATGTTTTTCCTACACTGAGGACTCCAGACCTGGATGCAGTACTCCAGGTGTTAGCCAGCTGGATGCAGTATTCCAAATGAGCAGTCATTATTGAGCTGTGGGTCTCATTGCCACAGGAAACCAAAATTACAAATGAGTTCAAAAAGTGATCAGATATATTTGTATGAAAAATCAGTCAGAAGCTAGTACATACATATCATTTGGTGACCTGGAAAGCCCTACACCACAGACTGCAGTAGGTTTGGACAAATGCAAAGAGGGCAGCATTCCTCACTATCTGTTCTTTCCTCACTTTTTTCCAAAGCTTATGATGTTTCCCATATCCAGGGGTGGAACAGTTTGTTGAACAGATGAACACTGGCTTTAGCTGATGCAGTTTTGGAGGTAAGCAAGGACACAGAGGCAAGTCCAGTAAAATCAAGTATACAAGCTTACACTTCCAGCTACAGAAATGTAGGACAGAGCAGATGCCACATAAACAGTGCAGGCACTTTGGGAAATACCATGATTTACTTTTCTCGCTGTGTTATTCTACCTTCCTTTATAGTTCTGTTTTCTAGATACTTAAAGAGGAACAGTATTTAAAATTTCTGAGCTCCATCTCATAAGTATTTCTTTATTTCACTTATGAAAACAGATTTTTGATAATTAGTTCCTTTCGTCTCGAAAACCAAGGTAAATCAGGAACAGCACCACTGATGTTACCGAGCTAGGTCCACAAACTGATCATAATAATGGATTTCAAAAGTTATTGTGACATTTTACAGCCTCCTCAGAGCACTGAGCCTAGTAGTGTGTTTCTACTGGAATATTCAGTAACTGAAGGGAATAGTTTGCATATAGATATCTCAGATAAAATAAATAAGAAAAGATGTGGTCTTACATTTATCACTAAAACCAAGGCTTTTAAAATACTTGAACAATGCAAGCTAAAACTCCTGGGAAAACTAAGCTTATTTTTCAGAGAAATGTTTTTATATTTTCCTCAGCAGTAAGGGTCAAGGCACTCCCACACTGGAGATTGGAAGTAGCCAGCTCTATTTTGTACTGCCTCTTCAGCTTTGAGTTTTGGTTTGTTCCAATTAAAAGTGAAAATTTTCTGAGCACAGTCAGACAATGTCATTGGCTAATGACTGCGTTCTGTCATTTGACTACAAAGGTTACCCTTTTTTTCACCTCCTCTGACTCTACAAATGAACAGCAATACAGCCCTAGACCTCAAAAATCCTCTCATCAATATTGCAGTTCTGAGAAACGTGGTTGCTTCAGCGGAGCAGCATGTTTCCAAGAAATGTATATGTTCTGAAAATGCCCAAGACAGCTCTGATGCGTATTATTTCCTACATAAACCAACCGGAGAACCTGCATCCACCATCAGCTGAATTTTCTTTGTCAATCACTTGTTCCAAATAACTCTAATTAACATTATGAGAAGGAGTCCCCTTCTCCCCTTCTTGCCCCCAGACTTTATTGTCATATAAAGTTAAATTTGTTCATTTTAGATGTGTTTAAAAAATACCTAAGTGCTGCAAATAAACAAACAGGCAACATGACACACAAAAAAAGCTGAGCCTGCCAAGCCCCAACAAGTCAAAGAGATGACATGGTTTGCACATGCTTGAAACTATGGAGCTGTAAGTGAAACATGCCATGCCAGTACACACAAAAATCAGTATATCCACACTTCTAATATGCTTCATTTACAAAGTTGTATACCCAACCACCATGGAAATTTACTTGGTATGTGGTTTGGTTGCTTGGTCAAATGGTTGAAGATTAACTCCATAAAGGGGCTAAGATGGGTGTGGGTTCAGGATATTTTATTAGGTGGTGTGATCCTTTGTAGTTCTCTACAAATTTCACTTTGTATTTCTAAGCACACTTTCTCATTGTGCAACCATAGGGACACTCTGTGCCCAGAGCACAACTCAGACATGAACTGGGCTCTCTGCAAGTCCCCATTTCAAAACTCTTCAAGATCTATGGAAACTATATTGCTTACTTCAGTGTGTGTGCATTACTACAGAAAAGTTGAACTTTGCCATCTTTCCATGTTCCACACAATCAAAGGTCTGCCTGAAAACCCACATGTTTAACCTATGCATTGGAGAAAGGGATTCTCAGGGAAAACAGCAATCAACTTTCTGTGAAAATTTTCCATTATTTTCTGATACCTTTGCAGTGAAATGATTTTATAGGTGCCTCAATGGTTTTATTGACATAACAAATAAGCAGCTCCCTGATGTCTCAAGGAAATGCTAAGTATTGTGATATCTACCAATAAGTCACAACAGTGACTTTTGTCTTTTCCAGCTTCTGTTCAAAGGATGATACCTGTGGTCCAATTTGCAGTCTTTTTCTCTAGCACCCTTGTTGCTTACTCTTTACCTGACTGGGTTTTATAAACAAAACCTTCTTCTAACATAAAGTGAACAGAAAGTTTATTACAGCAAGCTTATTAGGAACAAGGGAGGGAGTTCCCAAAACGAACTCATGTGATAACATGAGCACTTAGATTTGCAAAAAGCTGGTGTAAAGAAAATAGGACTCTGGTTTCCAAAGCTGTTGTTATTATTCTGTGTCACTTTTACAGAAAGTTGAAAGTGCATTAGAAACATCACTTTGATACGATTCATGTCCAGGTAGCATTTTCTATGATACATATTGTCTTATATTTTATAGTTATGTTTTCATGATCCATACTGCCTTATACACAATCATGATTTTGAAAATGCTGGATGAGCAGGAAGGCTTTTTCAACAAGAGGTAACACATTTATTTAAAGAAAGAATGATTAATTTTTTAACCTGTGCTGTATAAAACCCCTGTGAAAGTTCAAATCTATATTTCTATTGAATAAAGGAAACAGAGAATTTTGAATCAAAGAGTAAGAAAAAAAAGTCAGGGCTTGGCCTTCAGGGAAGAAGAGATAAAAACAGATGTATTCTCAGAAGGCTTTTCAGGGCAGTGGTGGACACAGCTCCCAAGATGAGGCTGAAGGTCAGCTCTGAGAGGAGGCACTGAGGAGACCTGTCTTGTCAGCTGAGACATCCAGTGACACCAAGGAAATCAAATAAACAGAAATCCTGCTTTTTAAACACTCTTATTATAAGATAGTTTGCAATTGCATCTTAACATTTTGCCCAGTCAAAATAACCTTGTCATCTTTCATGTCAGGTCCTGACAAACCTGAAAAACATAGGAATCTTATGACCACAGACTATATTACTTTCTCAAATCATTGAATGCCTATGAAAGGGTGCATGCTGGCAAACAGAAGTGAGAATCTCACTTAAGAGGACAAGGTCAGTCCAAAGACTGGCATTCTCAGGTGTCAGTCTTCAGAAAGAATGGGCACAAGTACACCTCTTCTATGGAGAGATCAGTGTAGCAACACAGTGGGCAACTGCAAATGATCAAAGTCAGTAACTGCTAAAACTGGCAAACTGACATAGCATTTTCTCAGGGCTGGCTATCAAGGTGCAGTCTGGATGTTCGCCGGGAAAACAAGATAGATTGCTGTTGTTCCAGTACAAGATGCTATTACACATTATTTGAAGACATGCAAGTGCTGTGTGTTTATGCATATAGGGTGGCCATGGCATTCTTAAGTGGCCTTTCTTTCAACTCTCATAATTAATACTTATAAAAAGTTCTGATGAGAAAAAATCAAAACACACCTACAGGGCTATATTTAGACACAGTCTTTTCTTTGACACTGGAATCATATTTGGCCTATTTGAAATAGAAACATAATTAAAATAGGGTATAAACATGCTTCTAAGTTGACCAACCATGAGGTTCCTACTGGGAAATCAGTTCTAGGAACACCAGGGCACCTGAAATTTCACAAATACCTGTTCTTTGATGAAAGTATTTGTTTTATCCTTAGAAGACAAAACCAGACCCTTTCAGTTTTGCATTTCTTTTCCTTTGGGTATGACTTTGCTGACATACAGTGCTTTTCTGAACAGTAAAGTGGCACTACAGGGCCCGAACAAAGGAGGAGCAGCATATATAAGAAGCATGAGCCAGAACTTGTGATAAATAGTAGCTCCACCCCTGTAAGGGTAGAAGAAAAAATGTGTCCCTTTCATTACAAATGTAATTACACTGGGGATTTGGGAATAGAAGGTCTCAACATGGCCCTGATACACTCTCACACCTAAGCAACTTTGATGTGCATGTGTCTACAGCAAATACTTTGCAAACATCGAAAGTGGTTATTATTGCCACACAAGGCATCTATCAGGATTTAAAGGATCTGCGTGCAGGATCTAGTAAGCACACACCTGCAAAGATATTCATAGGCAAGCAAGTACATAAAATTATAGAATAGCTTGGGTTGGAAGGGACCTGTAAATGAGCAGCAACATCTTCAACTAGATCAGGTTTCTCAGAGCCTCATCCAATCTGATCTTGAACATTTCCAAAGATGGGGAACATACCACCTCTCTGGGTTACCTGTTCCAGTATTTTACCACCAACACCACAAAAAAGTCTTCCTTGTATCTACTCTAAGTCTACCCTCCTTTAATTTGAGATTATTACTCCTTGTCCTATCACTACAGGCAAAACAAGCCCCAAACCCTCAGCCTGTCATAGGAGAGGTGTTTAAGCCTGTCCTTCTCAGTGAGGTGTTCCAGCTCTTTGATCCTTTTCTTTTGTCTCTCCTCTGGACCTGCTCAAACAGTGAGGGGATGATGTCTGAAAAATGGCTGAGATCACTTGGTCTGTTCAGCCTAGAGAAGAGGAGACTGAGGGGAGACCTCATTGCAGTCTACAACTTTCTCAAGGGGGAAAATGGAGGGGAAGACACTCATCTCCTGTCTATGGTGATCAGTAATAGGACTGGGAAAATGGTCTGAAGTTGTGTCAGGGCAGGTTTAGGCTGGATGTTAGAAAAATGTTCTTCACCCAGAGGGTAGTTGGACAATGGAACAGGTTCCTCAGGGAAGTGGTCACAGCACCAAACCTGCCAGAGTTCAAGAAGCATTTGGGTGATACTCCCAGGCACATGGTGTGACTCTTGGGGATGGTCCCATGCAGAACGAAGGGTGGCAGTCCATGATCCTTGTGGGTCCCTTCCAGCTCAGCATATTCTATGAATTACGAGGACTCCAGACTAGGATGCAGTACTCCACTTGGGGTCACACCAGTGCAGAGTAAAGGGGCAGAATCACATCTCTCAGCCATGCCTATTCTGATGCAGTTCAGGATACAACTGGCTTTCCAGGCTGCAAGCACACATTGCTGGCTCATGTCCATCTTTTCAACCACCAGTACCCCCAAGTTCTTCCTGGCAGAGTTACTTTCTATTCCTTCATGCTCCAGCCAGTATTGATACTGAACATTGCTTCAACCCAAGGGCACCTCTTGGTACTTGGTCTTCCTGACTCTCATGAGACTTT
Organism: Campylorhamphus procurvoides; assembly: GCA_013396655.1. NCBI lineage: Eukaryota > Metazoa > Chordata > Aves > Passeriformes > Dendrocolaptidae > Campylorhamphus > Campylorhamphus procurvoides. The sequence continues at coordinate 132,635 of WBMV01003016.1, read as the reverse complement.
CATGAGCCCACTCTTTGAGCTTTTCCAGGTCCCTTTGGTTGGTACCCTGTTCCTCAGGTATGTCCACTCTATCACAGCTTGGTGTCTATCTGCAAACTTGTTGAGGGTCCACCTAATCCCGCTGTCTATGTCACTGACTTCAAAGAGTGTCAGTACCAGAAAGAGGCCCTGAGGGACACTGCTCATTACTGACCTCCATGTGGACATTGAGCTGTTGTCCACTACTAAGTTAACCACTCCTGATTTTATATAGCAATTAAGCTAACAAAAGAATTATGAATTTGTAGGTGATATTTCCTTATATTTTGCAATCAGCCGTCTTGTTTGTATATTTCTAGCTGATTTTCTGATATGTCTGCACACAATGGATAAACCAGAATAATTTGCTGGACTGGCCATTGATGAACAGGTTTTTTGCCACTGACTTTCACAGAAGCAGATTTGAATCTTCCCAACACTCTGCTTTGTTGCTAAGGGTTTCTGATCTCCCATTCTGTGGCAGCTCACTTAGTGTTCAAAGAAAAAACTGTCACAAGATGAGACAGCTTCAGAAAGCAAGAAGAACTTCAAGTCTCGTCCTCATGCTGCTGGGGAAATGTCTGGATCTGGAAATTCAAAGACGTGTTGAACCACAAGGAAGCACATGGATAACAAGCCACTGAGAAGCAGGAAATATTTCAGTTAAAAGTAATCAAAAATACCACCAGAGTAAATTCCAAAATCAATATCTTCACTCATCAAAAGTCACCTTTATTACACATCTTGTCTCTTTGATTAGATTACTGTCAGTCCAGGAGCATGGTTTTGATTTATAATTCAATCCACTTGCCATCAATAGAGGGTCTGAAAATACGTTTGCAAAGGAAAAGAGTCAATCAGATGCAGAAAGTAAGTAGCCAAAAGGCAGACAGCTGTTAATTCTGAGAAGGATTTGGTCTGATTTGGTATTACACAAGCTGACTCAGTAGTTTCCAAGGACGCAAAGAAGGTAGAAACTAATCATATTGGAATCAGAGCATTATAAAAGTATTTTTGTATCCTAATTATTTTCCATGGTATTTATCAAACCTTCACCCACCCACTTTGGGACAACTGCTCTCATTTATCATGGGACTCAAGAGGTTCTTAACATTGATTGGTAGGTGTGATCATAATGCCTTTTTACTAGCCATTAGATACTCACAGGGGTGCATTTCCCTAAGGCAGTCATACAGTTTTAGGACATCTACTCTAAGCAACAGAAAGACAGGGCTGAGGTTCTTGAACTAGCAGCAGTCTCGACCTTGAATGCACATGGAATAAAGTCTGTGTATGCCGCACACTAGAAACAATATCTAAACAACATCTAGAAACAATACAAGGTCAGACATTCAAAACTACAACATTTTAAGCACTTTCTTGAAATCACAAATGACAGGGTTATTTGGGGCCTTTCCCCTGCAGATTCACCTTGGTGTATATTGCTGTGGATTCTATACTGAAGGTTTTCTCAGTTGTGCTGCCTTCATAAATGTGTGCAAATTTACTGCCAGGTATATTGGCACAATTGACAGTCCCACTTTGAACTCTACCATGGACTTGTAAATTTCATCTTAGAATCAGACCCTTCTCAGGAAGATTGACCATGACAACCTGAATTTAAGCACTTGGTTAATTGCTGTCTGAAGCCCTCCTGAGTTTAAATTTTACTATTTGTCTTAAATTTAATTACTTTTTTTTTTGGTTAAGTGTCAAATTCAATCAGTTTAGTCTTTTCCAGTATAAACTTTTCAGTATCCAGAGAGTAACTCCATTACCACCTAGGCTTTTGTCAGTACAATTATAAAGTACATTTCAAGTGATGTATTTATACTTGTAAATTACATTCCAATCACAGCCTTTTTTTGTTTAAAGTGTCAGATTTAATCCCTGAACAAATTAGACCAGCTAATGTTTGTATTGTTTCTCTAAGCCACATGCAGATTTTATTGCCACCTGTGAGCAGAGATAATGCATTCAGCATTTCCTCCACCCTAAATAGTGTAATTAAATAATAAGTGCTAATGACTATTTTCTTCTTGAAATTATATTTGTTATTTTTAATGGAATATAGTCCCTTATGATTTGAAAAACCTAGACTTCTTGTTGTAATGAAAGTTTAGAGGTACGCCCAGAAGCAACCACAGTCACAGGAGGTTCTCATGACAAGAAACTGAAAAGAGTGTCGAAAAAGACAGTTAAAGATTAAAAATAAATAAATCACATCCTTGAGAGCTCTGCCTAAGCACAAACTATAATGACAGTGTGGACAATATAAAAGTTGACCCACATTTACTTCATGACTGGTGTTTTTCTCTTACCAATTTATCTTTTCTTGTCACTCTTTTTCATTCCATCTTTCATTGCTCTTTTTTGCTAACTCTTCCTCTGTCATCCCTTTCCTCATGCCTTCCTGCATCATCAGCTCTTTTGCCATCTGGGTATTTTTTTATCCTCTCCAGAACCTCAACCTTGCATTTGTGCTGTGCCACCCTTTTCCTTTTCTTTCAAATATCTGCAGCCATAATCCAGCTACAGGTGTTTTCTCTCCTACCAGCATTTTTCTCTGCATCTTCCCACACTTTTCCACTCCAGCTATGTTCCCCTCACTGTTTGACTTCCATTTGCTTTCCACTGTTGGCTTCCATTTTCTCTTCTCTTACTTTCACATTGTTTCTCCTATTGTCTTCTCTTATTTCCATAGGTACCTCAGATTCTTCTTTCTCTCACTTCTATGATTATCAGCTGCCTTATCCCTCCTCCTGATTCGTTCAGGTCTCTGTTCTCCAAGATTTGCAATCTTTTTGATTGCAAATATCCTTTGAGTACCTTCTTCAATTTCTCCACCTTCTCTATTTCCTTAAAAATCCCCATTCCCTCCTCTTTTTTTTCTCTCTACACCATCTCACTCTGTTGAGGTTCTGTTTCAGCATCAGTGCTGGAAGTACCACCACCCTGGCAGATTACACCAAAGGGATGAAGGGAGCATGTCAATTCATGGCAAGGAGTCAGAGTAACTCGTCACCTCAAAACTCACCAGCTGAACAACAAAGTTAGTTGAAGGTGACTCAAGAGCTTTCTTCACATCCTTACACAGAACAGAGACCCAACTTTCCCAGGCTCCCACCATGTGCATAGCCCTTCCTGCTTCATGAGTGTTGTACTATGCAGGTAAGCCCTCCATCTTACCATGTCCCACTTTTAGTGCTTTCACACCTTTCTGAAATGTTTGTCCCACTGTTAGTTGGGTATTCCTGACCATGTTATGGAAAGATAAGGGCATCTTCTCACATCTCATATTTAACCACTTTTGAAGGGTACAGGAAAGCCAAGTTCTGCCCAGTGTCAGCTGACAGGAGACTCAGAGTTAGTTGTCCTCCTAATGCTGCTGCTGAACTGAATAGAGAACACTTCACTAGGCTGCAGAGTTCTCTGCCACCCTATTACTCCCACAACTCAACAGTGCCGGTGTGAAATGCGTGGTTTGGCTTACCCTGTTACACCTCTTGTAGCCACGATCCAGGATGAAGCGCTGCTACCACTGAGGCAACTAGAGTTCAGTAAGGATGGTCTTCAAGCATATCTCCACTTCTCTCTTTATGGGACCATGGGGATAGCATATGAAACAGCCAGAATGCAAAGAGCAGGACCATTTCCATACCCATAGTGTAAGCCAGTCCTGTTTGGCTTAGTGAAGCCAAAATAAACCTCATCTTTATCAAAAAGGGGAATCTCTAACACGCCTTTTATGTCATTCTTTTCAGTTTAGTTCTTTTAATGATTTTCTTGCAACTGCTGTTGGGTGATGGCGTTTCTGGAAGGTGAATGCAAACAGTGATGGACTGTGGATGATGGCAGCTAAATCAGTTTGCCTTTGATCAAACTCTGGATGGAGAAAGATTCCCATGAATGATCAACTCTTTCAAGCTAGGCAAGAATTGGTATTTCTGACAGCTAAACAAGCAACTTTCTTTCTTTCTCCATAGCTACAAGGTAAAGGATAAGAAACAATCATGTGTCAATGAGGAAAAAAACCAGGGATTAAAAATGATCATTTGTTTTTTGTAGGAAAAATGATTCCTCTGACTGAATTCATTCTGTGGACTTTTTCTTTACTGTGATACTGCTTCCCATGCATTGCTTTCCCTTGGGCTTTAATGCTAAAAACTGAAAATTCTGTTCAAAAATCTCATTGTACATAGGTATCTGCTTCAGAATTCTCCATTCCCAGCCAATTTTGCCCAGCCAGAGGAAAAAGAAAAAGATCTATTTATTGGCTCTCTGTCTTCTTATCCAAGAGTACTGTGTAATTATAATGATTCAAATTCTGATAGGTCTATAGTTTGAGGCTGCGGCTTTCTGAGTCTCGGTTTTGATTTGAACTGCACCTCAGTCCAAAGGGAGAGGAGCCACCCATGCGCACAAGGAGCTGGAATGATACTAAACTTCTCCTGAGGAGGTGTTTGGAGGCCTGCAGAGCATGCCTGAGGCAGAGCAGCACACATTCAGCTCCAGATATAAAATCAGGGCAAGATGGGAACTGTACATGATTTTATATCATGTTTTTATATTTTATAAACAAAAGCACATCAGTGCTTTTGTTTCCTGCTTCCAGGACCTTTCTTCACTTCAGCACCTTATTGCCACTTGCAGAACAAAGCAGTACTCACAGATACTATGTGTGTCAGAAGTGAACTTTTATGAAAAGTGTAGAGATTTTTTTGATTTTGCAGTTACAGCAGTCCTGACAGCTATTTGCTGTGAACACTCATCAATGACAGAAATCCACACAAAAGGGTATTTGATTGTTATAACCCTTTCATAAAAAATATTCTTAATTAAAATCAATTACTTTTTTAAAGCTGCTAAAATGCTGTGCAGGTGGCCTTTCTGTGTCTATCCTTTATCAGCAAGTCATTGCCTGCTGTTAGACTGCTTTCTGAATGGACACTGTATGTCTTTAGCATGTGCACAAAGTCAGGCATTAAACTCATCAGCCTTTGCCACTTGAACACCACAGAAGAGCCACAGCAATATGCATTTGGGGAACAACATGGTGTCACAAAATACATCCTGAGAGGCTGAAAGATGTCTCCGTATAACAGAGTGCTTACAGTTATCAACTCTTTCCTCGGCTGTTTTGCTCTGTAAAGGAGGGCAGTGATCATAGGCAACAGATCTGGGGATTACATTGCAAGAAGGTATCAGTAAAGGATGAAATATTTGGTATCTTTGCAAGAGATAGTAGGATTGTTGCCAGCATTTTCCATTCTCAGCAGATCTGGCAAAACTGGATGAGGAGTCAAAAAGCAGGAGGGCAGGTCTACCTTTCAAACTGAAGGAACAGGCCAAAAGGGACTTAAAAGTCCAAAATGGACTCATCTAAGAGCTGCAAAATCCTGAATGTGGAAGGAAACAACCCCATGTGTTGGTAAAGGCTGCAGAAAAGGATATTAGGATCTTGGTGGAAGGAAGTTTAGTATGAACCAACAGTAAGCTTTTGCAGCAATGCAAGAATATCACAACTAGGTCAAGGGAAATGATGATCCATACCTACTTGGCATTTGTGAAGCTGCATTTGGAGTAGTCTTCAGTTTCGAGAGTGAGTCCAGATGGTTAAGAGCTGGAGCATATGACATTCAAGAGGCTAAGACAAGCGAGGAGAAAACAAAAGGATTCTAGTAACTGTCTCTAGCAATACAGTCAGGGCTATAGAGAAGAGGGCTATAGATAAGAGGGTTGTAGAGAAGACAAATCTTGCCTCTCTTCTCAGACGTGTACTGTCACAGTGACCACAGTTTGCAGGAAATGAAATTTCAGTTGCTCATAAGGACAATGACACTGTGACAGACTGCCCAGAGACATCATGGGATCTCCATTCTCCATCCATGGGAGTTTTCAAAATTTGACAGGAAAACACCATGGGCAGCTTGATACAACATTGCAGTCTGCCCTCACTTCAGCAGAGGTGTAGACTAGAGACCTTCACACATCACCTCCTACCCAGAATATTCCATGATAGGTATAAAATGGCAGCATGTAGAGTGTTATTACAGAGTACCAGAGATGAGCAGGGTTGGGGCACAGGGCTGTTATGTACTGTTAAAAGATCCTGTTTCTTTGGTAAAAAGGGCAAACCTTAGAGTGGTATCCATGGCATCAACAGTCCTCTTTAGGATCCTCTTAAAAATGGATGAAAAATTTTATTTATAAACATAGGTTTGCAATGACTTCATAAGAGGAACACTTAAAAAGCGCTGCTGCTATAGATCCCTCCTCACCAAACACATCAGTCCTCATGAGTGCATTTAGTACCTTTCTTAACACCTCCTGTGTGATTTGAGGAGAATTTCAGGTTTTGTTCACAAAAAATAGTTGGGGGAAAATAGTCTGGCAACTGTTATCATGAAAGACAACTAGATTGATTTCCTAGAACATAAGTAAAGACCTCAGAACATTTCAAAACCAAAAGGAATGTTGAAATTTTCAAGTAGGTCTCATGATTTTTCAAAGCCTGACTCATGGTTGTGTGATACCTGTGGTCAAGAGCACTGCACAGAGAATACACTTGAATACAATTTATTTTGGAAATGTGTTGCTGGAGTCCTTCCATCTCCATAGCATGAGGAAACAAACTCCCCAAGCCATGAGAACCAAAGTCTAAGGTGAAGTCCAAAAGGGAATCAATAAATTCAGGCTCACCTCCAACATTTGGGAGCCCTGCGTTTGCATCAAAGCTGCTGATGTGACTCAGAAAGGTCTCTTGAGATTTAATGAAGCTGAAAATAGAGCAAGAAACTCTACCCTTGCTTGTGAAATCAAGGGCCCTTGTGGTAGTGTTCCTTTGTGCAGTGCAAGCAGAAGCTGCAGACTTAAGGTTATTTTGTTCCTAGAACAGAATGCTTCAGCGGTTGGGTGAGAGAGGGGAGAGGACAGCATGCAGTAAGAAGGCTGTGGAGAAAATGAGCTGATGAAACACTTTTTGTGTCACTTTCTGGAGGTGGAAGGTCTATCTTTCACTGACTGCTTTTTTACCCTCTGATGCTAAAAAGAACAGAAGAGCTTCCTGAGAAGTCTTGATTTTAGTACAGTATTTAAACCCATTTAATTACTGTGATGAATTACATGCTTGCCATTTATCTCCTTATTTGCCCTGAAGTACTTATACGCTGTTCATTTTGTCTTCTCAAAGTACGAAATTTGAAGTGGGTTTCTCTTTGCTTATGTTAATAACTAATCACAGGAATCCAAATGAACTGTACATGACTAATTGGTTAGTTTTACTGTCCTCCCTGGCAATGCTGATAAGGTTTTCTGACAGCATGCAAATCAAGCTGTTATCAGCAAATGGCCTTCTCTGTCTAAAAAGCAAAAGGAGTAGGCAAACTGCAGTTATTAGCCAGGAAAGATAGCAGCCACTTGGGATAAAGGAGGGGGCTTTTGCTGGAAATATCAGGCCAGAGAGGAGGACAGGATTTAATGAGCTGCAAAGATGAGGGATCTGTAGCTTAATTAACTCCCAGAAGATCTCATTGAGTGTTCAGCAGAACCCCCACTCAGCAGTCCTTCCACCTTCATTGGAATTAAAGTTTAATTTGGTGTCAAAGGGCAGAGGAAAGACCTGCGTTATCAAGCGTGGAAATCAATGAACCACGTGAAGGAAAAGGTCACACCCCCACTTGCAGCGCAGAAGGTCAAGAAGGAAAAGGTGAAGCTATAAAACTGCTCAACATTTGATCTCAGTGTTGGGAGTGGGACGGATGGATGTTTCACCCTACAGACTTGTCACCACCTCTCTTTCCATGGAAGTGGGTAATGAATGATTTTTTCCTCTATATTGGTGCCCACTGTTCTTGTTTCTAAAGCCTAAAGAGTTGTTGCAGGAGTTTTTAGCTGATTTAATGCCAGTATCCAACAAACAGCTGAAGCAAGCATTTCCATCCACAGTGGCTAAAACATTTCAAGACATCTTAACTCAGTGCATTTTTTTCTGGTGTTACTGGGTAGTATATCCACCCTGCTACACCCACAAATAAGAATACCAGCTGCCATCAGACACCCAGTTCCTATATGTGAAGTGAATAATTGTCCATGCAGAATCTTTCCTGAGGAACAACTAGCAACCTAAATCTGTGCAGGTCGTGAGTAACATTCAGACAGGAGCAAGATCAGGTAGTAGGAAAGCATTTCCCACTATCAAATGAATGCAGGTTGCCTCAACTCCATGCTTTCCCCAGCATGGTGGAGCTCTCTCCCTGGGGAGGCACTGCACTGTGACTAGTTGAAACGCACCCCAACAAATCCATCTGCAAGTTGGTCTCTTGCCTCTGTTGGGTGACATTCCCATTCTAGTGAAGACACCTTTGCTCTTTCTGTGCCATTCTCTATCAGCCACCCCTCAGCTCTCATCCTGTGTTGCAACTGCTGCAGATACCTGAGGCAGTGTCCTACTACCTGCTATTTTTTGAATGCAGTGCGGCATGCCTGGGGGCACTATAATATTATCATTATCACTGTGCTTGGAAACTAAAAAAAGTTTTCATTCATCTTCAGGAGGAAGGGAATATCAACAGAAAGGCAAACCCATGTAAAATAGATAGGCACACTTACTTTCCCCAATACCTGGGAAAATAGGCAGATAGCTCTTGTGAAGCCGAGCAGAGGCTCTAAGAGTTAAAAGTTAGCTTAGAATACCGACGCTGAGAATTCTCTAAGAGAAAATGCTTAAGCTAAAGACAAATTCTGAGTCATAGAGATAAGGTAACTGAGGAGGATACACCAAAGAACAGAACAGGAACACTAAGAAACAGAACCAGGAACAGAGGCCCAGGTCCAGAGGCCCAAGTCCAAGATTTCTTGCGAAAATCAGCAAAAAACAGAGAAAGTTGAAAAGTTCATGAGGAAGAGGAGAAAAATGCAGCCCCCTAGAGATGAAAGCAACAGGATGTACTCCTGCAAAATTCCCCAAAAGAGATGACCACGCCCAGGCTCCACCTACTCTACACCTACTCTCCACCTACTATGAATATTATAATCAAATGTTGCAATATTATGAATATGTATGAAAAGATGTTGTAATCCTATGCAAAATTGTATAAATAATCTTGCTTTTCACTGAAAACTTCGGAACTCTTTGTCCAGCGCGAGCTGGGGGTTCCCCAACGTTGCACTAATAAATACCTTGCTGTTTAAAGGCTAAAAACTCTGTCTCTAAACAGTTTTATCCGGCCTTCTTGGGCTTCACTTGGGAAATGTCTTTCAACTTTGGTTGTATTTTCATCTACTTACACTTGAACTCCATCTTCAGTAGTACACATTCATTGGCCTTTTCCTTCACACTTACTTTACAGCTTTCACAATGTCAATCATTTCAGAGCCACAGCTGAGCTTACTTGGTCAGCACCAAGCTTTACTGGACATTCTGGTTCCCTCTGCCAGATCATACGGATCCTCCATGCAACAGACCTTCTGCTACCATGGGTGTAGATGCCCAATGAAACTTTTACATCAGATGTCCAAATTTCAGCCTGTATCCTTTTCATACCCATCCCTCATAAAATACAGGGGATGCTGAGATTATTTGTAAGATCAAGCTGTAGGTGTCACCCAAGCAAAGTGGGTACCCCACATATTTTCACAGCAGAGAGGTGAAATAACTCCTGTCTCACCCTGCCCAGTCACCCAAGCTCAGACATGAATGGCTCCCACCTGATCCATTCAGTGTCTGAGCAACCAAGCTTTACTCTAAGACTGCAGCAGAGCAAGCCCACACCTTTTCAGTTTCAGTTAACCAGAGTTTATAAGCCAGTCCCTTAAAGAAACAGTGGACACACATCTGAATTGCTTTTAGAATTAAGTCAGTAGTTTCCATCCTATTGAGCAATAAACTTGGAATCCAATGCAAAAAAATAAAGCACTAAGTTTTACAACTAAAAAAAAAAAAGGACCAACACCCCAACAAACAAAAAACCCCTAACACCCCCCCCAAAAAAAGCAAAAAAACCCCTCCAAACCCCCGAAAACAGTAACATTTTAAGGGCTCTTGATACATAGCTGTGATGCATTTTAATAAATTGGATGTAGATAAGACCATCAAAATCACTTCAACTTGAATGAACTACTGCTCTTTAAGTATTTTTTTTCAAGTGGTGTTTTTCCATCATTATTCAGATTAATTTCCATCATTATTCAGATTAATTCCTCCAGTGACCAAAACATAAAAACTGAAAGATCAGCATCTATTCTTAGATCTCTGTACAATGACCATTTTACATTGGGAACCATCAGTTTACCAAGAAAACCCCCCAAAATCCCAAATAAGTCCTGTTACTATTTTGACTTCCTTGCAAAATTCTTTCTATAAATGTCAATGTACAGAACGGGATTTCAGTCTTGTATAATTTGTTTTTTGTGTAGGCCACAGAGCAGGAACAAAAATACTCTCAAAACTACAAACATACTTGTCCATCAGAAATGGGTTTTTTTAAATTTTTTTACAACAGCTGTAGAAAAGTTATAACTTTCCAGTCCAATACACTGGGTGTGCCAGTAGGTATCCATAAACTTACAAGATAAATTATTTTTCTTTTTTTCTAAATAAAGACTTCGCCAGCAACAGAAAACCACATGGCTAAGTTTCAAAACGGTCTATTTAAGAAAATAAAGAAAGATTTAAAGATGTTTCCGTTTGACAGGTCTGTATAACTGCTTTTCTGTTGAATGTCTAAAGCATGAATTAGAGTTAAAATTGTAATCAAAAGACATTTTCATTCACATAAATCCAAAATGTCTGTGTTACCACAAGTTTGCTCTAATGGTTTTCATAATCTCTGCTTGCTTTATTCACTGTTTAGACTAACAAGATTTAATTCATAAGAATAATCCCAGAAAGGTTTGTGAGCTACCTCAGGTTTTAAATGTTTGCAGAGTTGTTTCCATTGCAGAATGCTGTTTTCAAAGGCAGTGAGTCCATCATTAAAAGCATTCCCTTCTGTTTTCAGTGTCCAGCATCTCACACTGACAATGAACAACCAGTAATGTGCCAAACAGTCTTGGCTGATTGCCTATGGATGCCTAAATTGAACCTGTAACAAACACCATACATTCTGCAGTATTAATTGTTTTAAAATTTCTATAGTTATTTTGCAAGCAGAAAAATGGGTGAAATTCTAATGAAGAGGGAAAGAACATTTTAGGCCACCATTGGTGGACTAGGGCATGTGAGTGACCAGCTGTAGAACTGGTATGACAGATCTCACTTACATCCTATAATTTGCCCATGCCCACACTATTTGCTGGAAATACTGTCTTCATTATCTACTCATTTAGTCTTCAGAAACTCAAGCCAGAGATTCCTTTACTTTTAAGATTTCTACACTGCCATTCTACGTTCTTGAGCGCTGAATTGCTTCTACAGAGCATTGATTGTCCCAAAGCTCTCCCAAAGCTGTCCAAAAGACAGAGCAAACTGCTGTTTGTTCCACTCCCAAGAGGATCTTACAGTGGGGAGAACTGATTTGAATAACAACTTAAAACTCTGCTGGGGTCAGGAACAAAAGCCTCTGCAACCAAACATTAATCAAGTATTAATAAGGAGAAATCTCGGGCTACACCATGAAAAGAGAAACCTAGAAGAAAACATGAGAGTTAACCTTTTTAATGATGAATTTCATATACACACAAACCAAAACTTTGCCCCCCAGAACTCACTGCACACTCTTTTAAAATGCCTTCCACAGCCAAGTGAGATTAAGTGACCCAAGGAACCTGTAGCAATAATAGAAAAACTCCAGTCTCCTATTCCCTCTCACTACCTCCGGTAAAATTAGTAATGTAGGACCTGACACACAAACCACACAAGGCAGTCAGAGTCTTTCTATGCCCTTCAAGTGGATTCTGTCCACAGGATGAAGGAAGGACATAGTCAACCACTTCCACCCCAGCAGGTGCTGCAAAGAGAGGCACACCGAGCATCACAGCAAGCATGCTGCTACTCTGTTTATTCCCTGCTGGGGAAAGAAGGCTCTGAAGATCAGCCAAGGTTGTGCAGTGAAACACCTACACAAATCCTGCAGAGTCAAGATGAATGCAATTGCTGACTAAAAAATAAGAGAAGCCCAGATAACCTGAGACACATTTTGAGGGCTGACCACAGGGATGCATTGTCAGTAAGACCTCTTGTTTATTCAGGGACTCTGTTACCCTATTTGCTGAATGCCATTTGAGACACAGACACCACAAAGCTAGACAAACTAGTGCAGCAAGTTTGGAAGCACTCCTGATATCAGATATTTTTAGTTTCTTGTACTTTCTAGGCATCAGATGTGGTGTGTGGTAGAGCTGGGGTGTGCACTGGGAGACATCACTACCTCTCTGCAGAGATAACCTCTGCCTTCCTCACACGAGGTCATACGCATCTATATGACGCTAATGCTGAACTGTTCAATAGCCTAAGGAAAATTATCTCTGAGGTGTAAAATAATTTCAGGCCTTGAGGTATATACACTTTACAATGGAATAGTCAGGATTAAGACCTGGCCTTACTTAAACAGCAAGTTCCAACTTCAGCTATTTGGTCCATGTTGCAAATATTTCCATGCCAAAAAAGGCTTTTGTTGCTTCAAGGAAAACTGGTTTCTAAATAAAAGCATCTTTGTCATTAATTATCACAGACATCCCAAAAAGTTCTTTGAATCTGAAGTCATTAGTAAAACTGGCTAAAACGGGGTGAGCCCTGTCCATAACAGAACTGTTAAGGCATAAAGGGTAAGACTTAGTATTATCATCTGAAGACCACAGTATTTTCTCTGGTTGGAACTAGGTCAAGTGGCCTCAGGAAACAGCCATTTCATTTTCACTGGGAAGCAATCTGATACTCACACATCTACAGCCTTATTAAAACCTCAGTATGAGGTAAAGTCAAGGCTGTCAGCTTAGTTTCTTGTTGCACTGAAAGGACAAGGGGTGGTGTTTGAAAGGAAAAAAGGTATTATTTTTAATCAGACACTCATGCAAATCACACTGTCAGTGAATTACATGCAGAGCTGTTTAGTTTTCCAGCAGCTCACACAAGACCAATAATGTGAGGAAAAAACAGAGCAGCTAGAAGGTGGATTTGTAAGGTGGTATGAACTGAAAAGCTGTGCAATAGCTTAAGAGTGTGCTTAATTTAAAGGCTATGAACAATCCTCACCATTATTTTTTCAACAGAAGCACTTGCTTACACGGTTGGCTGAGCATGGGCTGAGACAGAAGATATAAGAGGAGACATCTCTGCATGCTACTGAAAATGGTCATTACTGTGGAGGTAACTACAAGGGATTTTTATGGATGCTGTCAGGCCATGAGATTTTGCTTCTCCAGCTAGAAGTGATGTAATCTATCGAGAACATGATCTGCCCTGAGCCATGTTTTTATTATTTTTCATCTTTACTTCTTCAATGCTTGCTTTTCTTTGAGAAGAGGCAATGAGGAAGCAAAATCAGGTGAGGGGAGTTAGAATAATTATGTAACTGTGGTATGTGTTTCATGAAAGGATTGAAAACTAGGCCAAGTGAGTTCCCTACCATAGATCTTATTTTTTGACTTGCCAAGGGGAATGAAAAGGTGTAGCCTCTATTCCTCCAGTCTCAAAATAACACAAAACTCTTCACTTTGCTTTCAGATTTGACACAATATTCATGTAATGCTTATGAATTTCCTGTGAGAGAAAAAACATGAAACACTTCCTTCTAAATATTTGTTCAATTTTAATTATTTCAGAATGCAAACCCTGTACTAAAACTTAGCAGAAGGTCACAGGGAAGGCAGATGGGTGGTGTAAATAGTTATTGCCTTGAAGGGCAGCTACGGTAGTAATTCCCACTTTCCCACAGCACTTTGCCAACCCGCCTTGCCCTGAATGTCTTCTCTGATCCCTTTTGGGAAGTTCAGAGTGCTGTTCCTTGACCATACAGGGTTCAATATACTTGCAGAAGGCTGCCATGAAGATGCCAAAAGACATTTACGGTAGAAGTCTTGTATGTCATGGATTCAAACTCCCATCCGCTCCAGAGGAGGAAGCTCTTAATGGATGGTAATGGAGTAAGCCAGTGGGGATAACAAGGACAAGTCATTCTAATATAGTACATCCCACACACAAATTCATCTGCACATTCTCTGCAAAGCTTCAGCAATTAACTCAAACTAAAAGTGAGGACAAGGGACCATTCCCCACAGCACACAGTGAGGAGTTTCTACCTGCCCTGTCCTACCTTAGGGGTTTGCAAGTGCAGCCCTCCTCATAGCCACAGTGAGACTGATGACCTCATCATGTCTCTGCAAGCAAGAAGAGCACATCCATTACCCAAGCCTACCTCATTAAGTGTAATTATTCTCATTGTGCAGCCCCATTATAGAAGATCCTCATGTTGAACCAGAGGGATGTGCCAACACCAGAGAGGGGATTAGTGACAGACTGTGTGTAGAAAGTTCCCGGCTCCCACCCTGTCCTCAAACAGCACCTCTTTATCACGCAAGGGTTGTTTTTTGTCAAACAATAGCTGAGGAGAAAAGGAAAAACAACAAAAATACCAACAAGTTTCAAAACAACAAGTCTTTTACATGTCCCCAGGTGCCAAGCCAACAAACTCTTCTGAGCAGTTTCTGTTGAAAACAATAAACATTTCAACTTTATCTTTTCTCTTCTTTCAGACAGGTATGAAAAGATTGTCAAAAATAACAATACCAGCACTCACTGAAGCTGGCTCAATCCTGCTATGTCTGAGCCATCACCAGCACACATGTCTGCTAAGAAGGGGCAGCCTGAAAAGCTTGAGGAGTCTATTTCTCTTGACTTCAGTATTCCTAATGTCAGGAGGGAAATCCACCAGTGAGATGAAATCAGGCCAGAGCAGCAGCAGGAGCAATGGAGCCATGCACACAATGTACATATGCTAGAAAATAACCTAACTCGTTCAGAAATGGCACATTAAACCTGATTTCCAGCAATAATACTTTTCTGCATATTAATACAAGATGCTTTCTCGTAGGTGTCTGCTCTTTTAACAGACGGCATATGACATAACTCCCAGGGAATCTGGTGAATCAGTGAGGCTATTGTTCTTCAGCTGGGGCCAAGAAATAAGAAGAGAAGGAAAACCAGTGTGCCTAGCTCAGTGCTTGACCTCATCCTGTTTCTGAAATGCGTGAACAGGGTGATTTGAAATAGCTGGTAGAATTAATGCCTATTTTGATTCCAAAAGTAAAAGTCACATTTGGTTTGCATGCATTAAAATCCTCATTGTCAAAGTCAGGCTTTGTTGTGATTGGCATAGCTATGGTAATGGATGTCAGCCTCATCTCCACGCAACAGTATCCTCACCACTGTAGCTTGTCAAGGACAGCATCCCTTTGTGCTTTTGACTCCAGTGTCATGTCCATTGTGTTGTGATTTTCAGGACTGGATTTCAACTTTCGTCATTATTTCAGGGGGATACTTAACAAGTGCATCACTTTGCAGTGACAGACACTGCTTTTAGTTACTGTGTCTGGAAATCATTCTTCTGCAAGTGTTCAATTTCTGTTGTCCCTGTCATTGTGATTGTTTGTCGTGGTCTTACAATGGGAACGAAATTGATAAAAATCTGAACTCTAGGGTCCAATGAGCTATCAAGCAGAACAAATGACAAAAATGGGACTTTCCTCCAAGAACATCTTGCTGTCAACACACAAGAATTCAGATTTGGGGATACAGAGCATGAAAATATCCATCAGGAAAAAAGATATGAGAAAAAGGTCCCTGTCTCTAGCATCACCCCTTAGTTTCATCAAAGCTTAAATGATGGTTACTATGGCAAGAGCAGCTTCTTCACAGATACAGAGATTTTGGTGTTTTTACCAGAAAACTAGTATTTTGAAATGAGCAGTTCTAAAACATATGGAATGACCACAAACACTCTCAGCAGCAATGGCTACAAGGACAACAGAAGCACCAAATTTGATCAGTACTCATCTAGGTGGCTCTGATTAACACGTTTCTTTGCAATACAACAAGCTACTCTGGAAAGCAGAGGAAGCTAGTACAGAAAGTTGAATTAAGGTATGACATACACACAGTAGCCTGTTGCCAGTAAGGACGCTGGCAGAGAGTTCTGCCAGAGCTGCAGTTGTTCAGTGGACTTCCCTAGAGGAGACAGCAATATTAGTGCTACTGTCAAAGTGATGCGACCATAAAAAATATAGGTGTATTGCCCTTGAGAGTAATGGCTGCAACCATTGGGCTGGATGCATGCATTAAATAAGAGTCTGGCAACGGCTTTGTGTGCAGCAAGATCCCAGCACTGTGACTTATTCTGGCAACTGGCAACCGGCAACCTGAAGTGGAGTGAGAAGAACAGTGTCATATAAAAACCTGTGAGTACAGATACTTACAGCTGCTTGGATTGGAGCAAATATGTTAAATTCACTCCTTTGGGGGAAAAGAAAAAAGGAGCACATCCAACCTGTAGCATACAAAACCATTAACACCCAAGTAGATTTTAGTGCAGCAAAGACATCTACTGAAAAACAAATAATGTTAAACTGAGTAGAGTTATTCATAGCTCCCATTTACTTTACTGAACTAAACAACTTGTTTGAGGTACCACCTATTACCTGAAATAGAAATAAAAGCTATGCATCAAGAAAAAGAAATGCTAAGCTTCATCGAAAATGAATGGGAAATTATATTGATAATAAACCTTACCTAATGGTGGTATGGGTAATCATTTTATATGATCAGAAGCCTGGTACTAGTAAGCAGATGAATAATATGTGCCTCAGTTTCATATAGGTTTAAATAAATTACTGAGATTTTGCACTGGTAGTCAAATCAAAAAGGAAGTTGCAGATCAATCCAGATAGAATTTAAATATTTTAAGGTTCAGTTTGATAAATAAAAGGTAAACCAACAAAAAAGATCCTATTCCTCACATTTAGCAAAAGGCTATGAAAATGAAAATGAAGTGCTAGTCTCAGACCCCATACTAAACCAGTGAGGCAGAACAAGTCTCTCTAATTAGCCAATAACCCTGAGGGCAGGGAGTTAACTTCTGGATATTCCATGTATATTGTTTTATATGGTATTCAAAAGGGAAGGTGACATGATGCATATACAGAATTGCTCTAAATTGATTCTACTGGTGTTCTATTTTACTATAAGAAACTTTACCCAGAAAACAAAGGAAAAAAATTAGTGTAATTTCATGATAATTGGATGCCCCTTTGCGAGGTAGAATATGGACTTCCATCGTAATTTTAAGAAACAATTTTTGCAGAGTGAAAAAACATGCACAGAGGAGACTGTCAGTGAGAGGGTGGGGACAGCCTCTTAAATGTGAGGGAATATCAAAAGATTTGAATTCCAGCTTCATGTATCACAGACAAGCATGCTAAGTGCTATCTGTTGAATAGAAGGTGGGGTCAACACCACTCCTACTTGCGTGCAGCCTGGGGGTGGTGCGGGGCGGTGTTGGGGTGTGTGTGGAAACAACAACAAACAACAAAAATCATTCAGCCTGAAAAATTTAACTTGAATCCATAGAGTTTCTCATGAAGCTAACAGATTTGCACCAGAACAAAACTGATTAGTCACACTGGAAAATGAGGCCTTCCACTGACTAAATAGAGATTTTACAACTGAGATTGACATGCTCTTGGAGCCATGCTGTTTCTCCATTCTCTCCTGACTGAATATCCTGGGTTATACAGCAGGAACATTTGCCCCTCTACAATTCTGTCTGACATTCAGTGACTCCCTAATTCAATGGTAAATATTTGATCAACTCTGAGGACTGGACTATCAGTCTGGAAGCACAATTATACAAATTCTCTTACTTCATTGTGGAGAATATAACCACAGGATGTAGCTTAGCATATCTTGATTAGTCAAAGGATTAATACTTACTAACTCTATTTTTGCAATAAGGACATCACTTCATAGCCAGATAGACAAATTTTTTACAAAATTGGGCCCTCACAATTTTGTTTAGTTTTTAGGACTATATCCAGACTCAGAGAAGGTTCAGACATTGGGCTAATATTACAAGATTTTGAATAAAATTCCCCTGAGTAAAGTGAAGTAGAAGGGATGTTCTAGTTTACATCTGAGACAAGGCCTTACAAGAGAACTCTCACCTCCTCTCTAAGATACAGTTAATTCACTAATTGATTTGTGATCTTATTAAACCACAAGTCTGGTTCTGGGTCATCTTCTTAATTCTTTTCATGCTGTCTCTGGCAAGAGGCACCATTTCCTGGAATATGAGAAGGAAGGAGACACAACAACTATTCACATGATGCGCCATGTAAACCAGTATAACATCTGCATGTGCTTGGGACTTTCGAAGTCAAAAGACATCCTCCTTTTACTCCTTTCTTTCTTAACTTCCTCAGTAATTTCTTTAACCTATTTACCCTCTTGGTCTTCATGGATCCTCATAACTATGAATTCCACAGTTTAAGTAGGTGCAGTGTGGAAAAGTACTTATTTTGCTTGCTGTAAACCACTTGCTTAGGTGTTATTTTTCTCTTTGGTAGTATTTCATGTCACTTTACTGTTTGGTCACTCAGATACCTCAGATCCTTTCATGGTTCTTTACAGTAAGGTCCTTTTTCTGATAATCTAAATGCTTTGGTATTATCTTCTAATTTTGTAACCTCACAGTTCATCCTTCTTTCAGGTCATGTAAGTATGTTGAATAGAACACATCTCATCACAGACCCTGATGAATTCCTTTTTAATTTCTGTTTCCATTAGAAAAAATATTCTTTTCTTCCTGTATATTAGTAGATCATTTAACCCTGAAATCAAACTCTTAATTCTAAAAGGACCCTTTTTTTTAGTGTCATGGCAGTTTAGTAACCTTAAGTGTTTGAAAATCCACACCTCTTTGAAAATCCACATATTCAATCATATAGGCTAGTTGATTCCAAAGAATCCTAATGGATGACAAAGCATGCCTTTCCTTTGTAAAATTCATGCTGGTTCTTCTCATATATTCCATATGCTCCTGACCATATTTTTCATTATACTATCTACAGTATCCAAGCACCTAGAATAGAATACAGTCCCATCCTGAAGATTTGTCATTCTTCAAATCATTGTTTATTACCTCTAACAGGACAGTCAGGATCAAGCTGAAGGCACTCAGGCTTACCAGCATAAAATTCTATTAGTTTGGCCACTGGTGCTAAGGTAGAACGGAATGGTTAAAGCACGCATTTCTAATATAACTTTAGGGAACTAAAAAAAAACTCTGTCTATGAGTGTCCTCTTATTCTGGAATGATAGTAGTTCATTGTTCATACCTTTGGCTGTCTAAAGTCATCCAGTGTAGAGGTGTTTGCAAAAAAGCTGTGCACACATTGAGGTCCTATCCCAGGTAAGGGTATCCCAGCCATTCAGTAACAGCAGACATAAATAATTCCAGTAAAGCAACACTCTTATATCAGCTGAAGGTGACACAACATCCTTTTTTGGCTGTAAGAGGCCAGGACTATTGAGAGTGCCCTGATCACCTGTCCAAAGTCTTTTCTGGACGCTATTTAGTTCTGAATTTTTGCCTGATGGGGTTTTTTTCCTGTCTATTGGGAAAGTTTGACTTCACTGTGGAATTTAAGGACCTGCCACCTTTGATTCAGAAAAGAGCCCCTCTGTGATGCAGAAGGTCTCTCATGGGAAACCTGTATTCACTACAGTCTACACACACCAGTATGTCTCAGTTTTCTCTTTGCACAGAATTGGTGACTATAAAAAAGCACAAGACTTTGAGCACTGTTTGCAGGACAAGTTTACTCTAACAGCGGTGTGCTCCCTGTGCAAAGGGAATATCCACCCAGAGCTTGCTGCCTAGATACCCATGACAGCAGCACTCATAACACTGGCATCCTATAGGTACACTAACTGCAAGTGGGAACAGTACATATTGCCTATTGTCTGTCCATAAAACAGCCCGCATTTGATAAAGCTGGATCATATTGAGGTAAAATTTCTCCTAAATGCTTTTGAAGAGTAAGTGCTTAATTTTATGGACCAGAATCATTTTAAAGACCTTTTAGTTTCAACTGAAATCAGTAGGTCAGCTTAGACTGCAATACAGCCCACATGAGATAACAGACCTGAGCTGCAGAGTCGCTGACATCTACCAAAAACTAAACCAGAATAAAAATATACTTTAGCTTGTGTTTACAAATTGGCAGAGAGTACACATGAACATGCAAAGCATCAGCAACTCATGCATCAAAAGGGAGGTACCTGAAAGTGTGGGAAATGTCGTTCCTACTGACTATGGTATTAGTTGGCACTGTAGGGACTAAATGACTTTCCAAAGTAGCATTATGTGTTTGCAGACAGACTTGTCAAACTTGTACATGCATCTGTGGCCTAAGCAGATTTTCACTTAATGAGGTGCCTATTTCCATAAAAACAGGGACGCTACAGTAACACAAAACAAGGTCATTAAGCTGGAGAGAATCATGTCTGTTGCTTCAGCACATGGGAGCCTGAAGGGACTTTCCAGGGTTGTCACATGGGATCTGGCTGCAGGGACAATGAAAGATGGAGTGAAACAGCCACAGTACACTGCAATACTGCTGTCATTGCAGTACCACCAGCAGCATCCACACTCACTGCAATAGCTGGAGCAGAGAAGTGGTGACAACAAAATACTGAGACATCCCTGGGATACACAGGTACAGGCCATTGAGAATGAGAACTTGGTCAAATACTTGTATTGGCCCGTCAGGTCCTTGCAATACCCAAATCTCTCAAGTGCATTTCCATGGACTTCTTCAGGTTTACTTTCACTAACCTTCAGGGGAGAAAAGGAAGAGGACAAAATCCTCTGTGCAGTTAAATCAGAGAAAATAATCAAACGCATGCCGGCTTTACCCTCAGGCCTTTCTTGTACCCAGAAGGTCAATAGGCTTTTCCACCAGCACACTAGTGTTTTTGCTGCTAGGAGGAATGCAGTAGAAAGAACAACTGTTGTGTTTACTGAGGAAACCCAGAGGCCAGGAATAACTCCATGATTAGCACTGTGCTGGGGCTGCTGTTTACTAGAGATGGTAAGAAAGCAATTTAAGGAATTTCCAAGTGACATAAACAGGCCAGATCCAGGCCTTTCTCAGGGCAAGATCCAACTCCAGTTACACAGGCTCTAAGTGCATAGGGAATCAGCCGCTTTTTCTCCATGGCCTGAATTATGATGGCCACCAAATTTTGTCATTTTTCCCAGAGTGATATGAGAATGGAAGAACTGGATAAGACTGTGTGTGTTTGAAATTCCTAAAGAAATGCATATTCTTGTGTTCCAAGCAAAAACTAGCAAGGGATGGTCTACCTTACTGCAATGTAAATCAAGGATAAAGAGCAAGTCTGTTTACTTTGTTACATCTGAGATTAATTCTGGAAACACCAATAGCACTGCATCTATCCTTGTCTTTCTATAAACCTTCAGCTCTGTCCACATGCTGACCCAACATTCACAGGGACAAGCAACACTGAATTTTTATGGCCAGATATAAGTGCAAGTTGCTAAAGCAGAGGCACACGAATAGTGCTGTAACTCTGGTTATTTATTAAAAATCTGAGAGCTGAAACATGCAATTTTTAAAGCACTTTAATGACTACGGAGGTTTAGATGTCTCTTTTCACTAATACTTTTCTTATTTTATGTATTTTCCTACTTCCACTATATGCTTACCGCCCAATCCAGTCTCCTTGTGCTCTCCTAGCCCTCTGGACCCTGTTTGCCTCCTATCATTTCACTTTCTTTTGCTAGTATACCTCTAAGATATTATACCATAAAAGCAGCAGAGTGTGGACTTACTCCAGATGGGCTCTCAGCACACAGAGCAGAGGAAGAGACCCCTGCCCTGCCATGTCTGATGCGACATTCTCAGTGATGGAAAGGTTCTGGGGCGCACTCTGCCTCCACAGCCTTGTGAAGCAGCTGTAGGACTGCCCACTGATCCCTGTCTGGTGACCCTGCTGCTCGTGTCAGTACCTCAATCAGCACCTCAGTAGCACCTTCATGCTATGCAAACAGTTTTTTGGTCCTGCAAGGGTCTAACCACAAATAATCACTGTGCAGCACCAGAGGCAAACCCCCAGGCTTAGAGGGGGGAAATGTTCTTCCATTTCCCATGGGGAGTAGAGGGGACGGAGAACAATATGTGGTCACAACATTCAGGGATTTCCTCATGCATTTGTGAAATATCTGGCATTTTTTCAAAAACCTCCTTGGGATCTCCCTTTCCTGCTGCCTGTCCACACAGCAGTTGTGTTTACTGTGAAGTCATGTGATTGTGTTCACTGTCACCCTGCCGTTCCCAGCATCTTGGGCATACAGCACTAAGCAAGGATGCTTGAGGAGGCAGCTGGCATTGTTGCAGCAATTCCTCAGCTCCCCAAACCTTTTGCTTCAAAGAGAAAAATATTTTGTAGAGGTTACAGACCTGTTCTTTTGTTACCCTAGATGACAGAAAACATATTCTATGCTGGGGGAACTCGATGCAAAGAGGAAGGTGGGTGAAAAGCATTTTCAGCACACTATTCATCTTTCTGCATTGGAAACCAAGAATAACAGAAGACAAGGAAGTAACAACACCTACTCCCATGTCAGATTGTGTGGCCCAGTTTTAGAGCCCTCTTTGCTGCAAGATTTCATTACACACTGTAAAGTTCTTGTATGTTATCAAGGTCTTTCTTATCCCCTTCACAGCCCTATGGCTGCCTCTGTCATACATGACAGCAAACTGCAATTTTGCGTGCTGTATCAGCAACATTTTGCTTTTCAAAGACTTCTTATATTCTACCTAACAAATTGTGTTCCATTTCTAACCTTTGCATTTTTCCCTTCTGCAACAAGAGGAGCTTCTTTTTGAAACCTCAGCTCTTACAGGAACTGTCTACACTATACCCGCACCTATTTCACCAAATCAGAACAAGTTACTTTTTCACCTTCTGCAATGAAATGTGGCCAACAAAAAGCAAAAGTTGTTTTGTTTGAGGGGTTTTTCTATGAAAAAGTAAACCAAAGCTATCACATCCAGATGAATGTCAAAAGTGTGTGGCTGTTTAGTCAACAAGAATATACATTTTCCACAATCAAGTATACTTTTCTGAGAAATTTGTTTCCTGTTGAGAATCACATTCACTGATAAAAAGCCTCTGTTTTCTTTAAACTACCAGATTACTGAATCAGCCCTGAGCAGTACCCCTATTTGAATCTAGGATGGATTATTTTTTGCTAAGTTAAAATTCCATTCGTTATTACCTTCCCTTAAATCAACAAAGCCAATACAAAATTAAATTACAGTGTCAGAAATTTTATCAGTTCAAAGTAAATTGTTTCTGCTTCTCTTTCTTTTCTTTCTCTTTTTTTTGTAATTAAAACTGATTTACCCAGGTATTTAAAAATTTTTATATATGCAGGTTCCCAAATACATACCCCCAGGTACCTGCATGGGATGACATTGGTCTGTATTTGCACATGCATATACAGGTACACAGGCCTGGAAATAACCACTTAAACTCCTATACAACCCACAAAGAGGTTTCTTACCCTGAAAGGTCAATTGTTTCATGTAACAATGAATTCCTCTATCAAAGGTCTTTTCTGCCAGAAAAGATGACATTTCTGAGATTCTGAGACTATACTGAATCAGATATTATTGTCAAGGTACTGTTTTTAAATTTTTGATTGTATTCAGACTGCTTCTTCCCACCACCTTGATGAAAATTTTGCATTGCCCTTTACTGAATATGGCAGCAGAATAATAGTTCGCCTTACTGAGAAAGATCTGTGCATTTACATTGACTACAGTGCTCTCCTAGATGAATAACTTGCAAACCCTGTGAATCAGTTTCAACCAATATCAACACAACAGCAGTGCTCTCACAAATATTGAGTCTCTAAGTTTCATTAAATAGATGGTTTGCTTTCCGTGTGGTGTGCCTGCCCCGTGGCTGCAATTTGTTTCCACTCTCTTTGCATTTGTTCACTTCCTTGCAACTGCTGTCTTGGGAAGAAGGCAGTCAGGATAAGGTAAGAAGGGAGCACAGTCAATGGTCTAGAAAGCAAAAAGTGCAACTAGCAATCAAAAATGTGCACATGCACTGCTCAGTCCATGGCTTTCATCCACTTTAGATCTATAATCTCCCCTGACAGACCTGACATTGCACACAATGCAATTGCTGGCACAGAAGATACACCACAGATGCAGAAATAAATTAACAAAGGGACTGATGGAGGACCAACAGATGAAAAAAAGAAAAAAGACCTCTTACCTGTGGGCATTAAAAACATGGTTCCCAGGAAATTTAGAGGCTTTGGACACACTTGGCTGGACGCATGCAGGTCACTTTAGCAGTTCAACTGGATCTGTATGCAGACACTTTTGGTTTATGCCACTCCACTCAAAACCAGACATTTAATGAAACCTTACAACTGTGCACGGAAGTCATATTTTACTATCTTCTGTGATGATTTGGCTTCCCTGAATTGAAGTACCGCACAAATACCCACTAACCAAACACAGATTCTTTTCACTGCTAAATTATTATCTAGCTTTTGGGTTTTTTTCTCAAAAAGGAGCTAAATTAATACACCCTTTTTTAAAAACAGGAGCATATCACAGTTGTTCCAACCAAAATCTTGGCTGCTAACTGGGGCAAGACATGTGTTTGCAGAAAGAGAAATAGATTTTCAAAGAGTCACATTTCTTTGTATGCATGGTTAAGTTTATTCCCCTTTAAATACACACAGCAAAATTGCACTTGAAAAAAGGTAATGGTAGGTGATAAGTAACATAAGTAGACAATATTGTTCCTACTTCTATTGCTCTTTTTCACTGTATTTCAAGCCTGTTTCTAAGGCTGGTAGAACACTGACAAATTTATATTAGCAGTCATGGCTCGGACATGAAAAATCACTCTGTCATGAATTCCTGACTCTATGTATGGAGACATACATGAAGAAATAATCTATCATCACACAAGCAAAACCCTAATTGCTTGGACTGCATCTGAATACACACCACCAGGGCTCTTATCTCTCCATTGCATGGCTTTTGTCTCACCTTGTATTACCAAAAAGGTTTTCTGCTTCCCTACTGTCACAGTGTGTCCACAGATAAATACTGGTACATAAACTCAAACTGCAGCTCACATATCAATCTCAGATCCAATAATTTCTATACTGTAGCTTTCTATGGAAGTTCAAAACAGTCCTTGCAAGCACTTACTGTGGTGCAACTGACAGTGTCCATATTTTAGCTATTTTGTTCTTAGTATTATTTGTGAGACAGAGGTGCACCCAGAGATACCCATTACGTTCATTGCAGAACTCTGAGCATCCTGCTTCTTCTGAAGCACTAAACATTTTGGAGAATGCCAAGTGCACTCAGTTTCCATTTACCTCAACAACCTGGCAGCATCCAGCCTCAA
Organism: Campylorhamphus procurvoides; assembly: GCA_013396655.1. Lineage (NCBI taxonomy): Eukaryota > Metazoa > Chordata > Aves > Passeriformes > Dendrocolaptidae > Campylorhamphus > Campylorhamphus procurvoides. The sequence continues at coordinate 107,149 of WBMV01003016.1, read as the reverse complement.
AGCTCATTTCTGGATAGTCTTGGCAAGTTTGCATTTAAACTTTGTAACTAAGGCCTAGACTCATGTGAAACTAATGCTCTTCCTTCACTGGTATAAACTCCAAATAAAATCTGAGCTGAGAAAAAACCTTGTAGCAGAATAAATTTCTGACAGTTTATGGTTAAAAGAACTGGGAAGTGTAATTTGAAATTGCTGCTTATGTAACAAGAGCCTGAGAACTGCCCTAATATTTAATTGAGGGAGAAGTAACTGAAGGAGAATTGCTTGGAGATCTGCCAGAAGGATTTTAACAGCTGGAAGTTGAAAAGTGATTAATTTTGACAGCAATAAACACTCCATGTTCATAAGCAATTATGTTTAGGTTTTTGAGCTGTTTGAGTTCTTTTCTCTGTACTATTAACATAGGATTTTGTATTATTGTAATTTAGAAAATTTATGAAAACCCACTTTTTCCCTAGCAGGTATCTACTTATCTTGGGAAAAGTGAATGCATCCTGGAATAAATTGTTAATAAGTACTGGTCTCAGTGAAAAGTGATCACACTTACACCATCTCTTGAGAGAAGACAAGGGACAACTGCTAATAGTAGCCATAGTAGTTACAGAACAATCTTGTTTGAGCAGATACGAGCATAACCCTGACTACATTAAAAGAGAGAGCAAGGGCATTAAGGGTAAGCTGAAGTAATTTCTTGAGTGTACCACACAAATAGACACCAGCATTGGAGTGGTCAAAGTGAAGTACATTGGCCGGACTTCATAACTTTGTGCTGGATCTTGAAGATGCAATGAAATATGCATCTTGTATAAGATACGAGGAATGAGAGATCTAAACAGATTACGCTTAGGAGTTATCAGCTGAGGGCAGGGCATCCTCAGCCATGAAACAGCCTGCAGACATTAGTGTGTGTAGGATGCAGTATGGTCCTAGCCATACAGAGTATTTAACCAGTAAGCAAAACCTCCCCAGACATGGTCTACCTTAAGCACAATCCAGTACAAACCTGCAGCCAGCCAGGAAAGATGGCCAGCTCCATTACATGCAGATACAGGGACAAAGGCAATCAGGTCTCCAGTTGTAGATGACCATCTTCAGAAGCCCATCTTTCAAAAAATTCCACGGACCACTGATAGCTCAAGTAGAAGAAAAGACCAAAGTCAGTTCTGACCTCCTAACTGTGTCTGAAAGAACTCATCCAAGTCGCTGAAAATAAGACAGTCCAGAAGAAACAGATAAAATTACATTCCTTAGGGAAGAACATGGCTGGGATTTTTTTTTCTTGTAAGTGTTATACTTACAGCTCTAAGAAAACTCTTCACAATTTACAGCAAAGGAAGAGTGTTTGCTACAACAGCCAGTTCTGAGGTACTGCCAGTTCTGGCACACAAACCTCTGACAAATTGTGCTGGTTTAAAGGTAAACCAGCAGGAGAAATGAACCCAACTCAAGAGAGATTACAAGTCAGAGTTACAATTTACTAAAATGATTACAATAAATACAATGATACAAAGAAAATTGGGTTTAACCCACAAAAAACAGATGTGTAACCCAGCACCCTGGGGCACAAACAGGATGGAGTTCATTAGCCCCTGTCCTGAGCACCACATGGTCCCCCTGAGTACAAGGTAAAAGGAAAGGAAAACCTGTCGGTGAGGCTGACAGTCATAGTCTGGTCAAGAATAGCAGTCATAGTCCTGTTGAGGTTCTGGTCCTCCTCTGGATCCAACAAGTGGTATCAGAAGTCTCAAACTCCAAGATCATATTCACTCAGATTCAGGTGGGAATGCCCAGTACGTCCCCCAGGGCAGGCAGTTTCACTGTGGGTGATTTAATTCCGTGAGTCATGGGATATTTTTTGAATCTTTGATCTTTAGGCCATTGCAACTGCCTATTATGCCTTTCCCTAACAGCCCATTAGCAGAGGTGATGCCTCAGGCTCAGTGTCAAGGTGCTGATGTCTCCCTGGAGGGGAGTTACCAGAGCTGAGCCACTGGTGTGAAGACAGAAACATTCCAGTGCCTCACAGGGTTCTTTAACACTCAGCTCGTAGCCAGAGGTGGCAGGTATGCCTTGAGCAGCTGCTGCAAATGATCCATTATTAACAGTTTATCAGAAATTACATAGAAGGTGTAGAATACACAGTTCTGTTTATACACACACTGTGATAAACTGTGTGTTAGCGGTCTCAGCCACTGTAACTGGGACAGGAGCTCACTATGAAACACAACCTTCATAACCTGCAGGTATTGTCTATGAGAGACAAAAGGAGAAGGTTCAGTTTGCAGCAGATTTCACAGGGCACACCCTGTGCTTGTAAGACAAACATCAACACTCACAATCTGCCACCAGTGGAGCATCACCCCACCTCCAATGAGGCTGAATTGAGCAAATGGTGTGGCAGCCACCTGTGTAGGCCTCTGTGCAGGCTGGGGAGCACAATCTCACAGAATACAAGATGCAGGGTGCTGTGCCAGCATAGCAAATCCACCGATAGGCATACGCCAGCCATTAGATAAACATGTATGTGATCTCAGTGTGGAGAGGGAGACTATTTCAACTAACCCCTTTCTGTCTGCTGTAGATCATCTAGCCCATACAAAGCTTAATAGAGGCTGATTTGTTGCAGTGCACTTTTGTCATAGCATGGGAGATTCCCAGGTTCATGTGTAATCTCCTGGCTTTCTTCCTCATTATAAGAGACATTGAAAATATTTGCTGAGCACTTGGCATAGTGTTTGAAACAAAGAACTAGTTAAAAAAGGAGAAGAATGAAGTTGCAGGAGGGCAGTTACACTTACGAGGTGGCATGTGGAAATTCTCCCATGGAACATTAATCCAGGCATTTGATGGGTATTTAGACTGGTCTCTGAAAACAGTGATAGACTAGATACACAGCTTTCAAGGGGCTTTACTTTAGGAAGGTGAGTTAGCTCACAGGCTGTTTTGTAGACTGGGCTGTAACTGGGTGTGCTTCCTATCCCCATCTTTCCCCTCTAGCTGCTCCCAGGCTCCGAGATAGCTGTAGAAAGAAAGGAGGACAGGGTGAAGCAGAGAAGGAAAAGACAGGTAAAGCACAGTTTTGGTGGGGCATACTTTATTTTCCAGATGGGTCTGTTGAAATCAGGCAGAGATCTGAAATTGGACCTATCATCAGGTTTTTCCTTCATGGGAAAAGTCACATGCCCCCTGTCATTTGTCAGAGACCTTTCACAGCTGGAAGGTGAAAACAAGAGCATCAGGCCCAAATGCAGAGTGCCCAACCCACTAAAAGCATCTATGCTGAGCCAGAACATTTGTTGGGTGAACCTCCAGACACTTCCAGTGTCAAAATTTAAGTTTGTTTAAAAGAGGAATCTGAGAAGCTGCAAAGAAGGAGTTGACATTTCTTGCTCTGTAACCTCTCTGGATTTTATTTCAGGAAGGGCTAAGAAAAGTCTTGGCATTTATCCTCAGGAAGCACCACACTTTTCCAATCCCGTCCTACTCTCCACATGCCTGATGCATGGACATTTCTTCCTTTGTAACTTCACAGTGTTTTACTTCACTAGGTTACTTCAATCTTAGAGAGCTTCAGGAAGATGGTTGAAATCAGCATCATGTGCTATTAAGTGCTTTTCATATATAATAGCATGGTATGTATAAGCAGTGTGCAAATTAGATTAGCCTCAGAAACAGTCTTCTTTAGAGTGCATGTTTATTGAGCCTCCATCTAGTCAGTATAAAACAGAAAATTCCTTCAAAATTGACTTACCTCCATCCCCATTTTGCTCATTCTCTCATCAGCCTTTTCCTTCAGATGATGGAGCAGATGGAGGACAATTAAGGGAGGAACAGTTGGTAAGAAAAATGAACAATAGTTAATTGGAAAACTGAGTTAGACTATCTGTCTGAAGAACCCATTAAATACGATTTTTTTCTTGTGGGACTTTGGGGATCACATCCATAAAGAGGACATTACTGTGAAAAAGTGAAGATTCTGGGTCTCCTACTTGAGCAAAATGGATTGGGCAAATATTTAGGCTTGTCCAGATAAGTGCAACAATTTACTGTCACTTCAGGTATGACACTTGAACAATTCTTAAGCATGATACAGTAAGAAAACTGCATCACAGTCATGATACTTTTTTGGTTTGCATTGATAAAATGTACAAGACATGTACCTCATCTCTGGCAACATTTATTCTCTTCCCCTTTATTAATACAGCCTTGTAAATGCAACCCTCTAATAAAGAGCTATCAGCAAACTGCTTTCACAGTCTCTGCAAAATGTAGCTGTACATTTGCACTGTGGAGAGTGCAGAGGAGCAGTATTTGTTAAGATATGGCATAGAATTACACCACTTTCCTCTCTGACTGTTAGTCATCTTAGATGCTACCTAGTGCTAGCTAGTTGGAAAGCTAGGACAACTGCTAGATGTAATAAGTGGGAATTTTGACATGGCCTTCAACAGAGCCAACATCTCAGGTCAGCTGCAAACACAGATGTTGCAGCATGTTAAGTATTTGTTCTTCTTACTTGAGAATTGAGAAGCTTTTATAGGTGATGATGGCAAAGTATCTTTGATGTGTCACATTTTTAACAAGACCCAGGTATCTGAAAATCCTGTAGTCAGTTTGGTACTTGTTCTCACAGAATCACAGAACTGTCAGTGTTAGAAGGGACTTCACTAGATCATCTAGTCCAACCTCCCAGCCAAGGTAGTGTCACCTGGAACAGGTGACAGGAAATTGTCCAGCTGGGTTTTGAAAATCTCCAGAGAGAGAGACTCCACAACCTCCCTGGGCAGCGTGTTCCAGTGCTCTGCCACCCTCAATGTAAAGAAGTTTGTCCTCAGGTCGAGGTTAAACTTCTTGCGTTTTGGTTTATGGCCATTGGTCCTTGTCCTGTTGCTGGGTACCACTGAAAAGAGTCTGGTACCATCCTCTTGACACCTTCCTTTGAGATATTTGTATGCATAAATGAAATCCCATCTCAGTCATCTCTTCTCTAGGCTGAACAGGCTCAGCTCCCATTGGCTGTCCTTGTAAAAGACATGCTGAGACCCCTAATCATGTTTTTAGCCTTCCTCAGCACCCTCTCCAGTAGTTCCTTATATTTCTTGTACTGAGTAGCCCAGAACTGGACACATTGCTCCAGATGAGGCCTCACCAGGGCCAAGTAGTTCTCATTCTCCCCTTGGCTCTAAAGAGACAACATCCATTCACATATGTCTAATGACCATGAGCATTTGTAGTGCACCCGAATAATAAGTAAAATAGGCTATAACCACTTTCTTTCTAATGTTGTCTCCTAGTACACATCAGTATGTCCATTGCCTCCCATGTTCTGCAACCCTGCTCCATCTTTATTACTGCAGAGATGTTTTGGATTTCTCCATGAAGGCAGTTAATGAAATTTATTGTTAGCTACAAACTCTGCAAATCCAGTCCCTGGAAGATAAGCCAATGTAATATGCTGGCTTCAAAGCTGGCAGGATCAAACTAAGCAGGATCATTTGGTGGGATTTCTGCCTGTAAGGGGGCTGAATGCCAGGTCATGCAGGGTTACCAAAGGAAAGTTATTTATCTTGTATAGCAAGGGTGACTTTGACTGAGGCCTTCTTAGTCTTTTAACCTTCCAAAGTGAGAATGGAGTTAAAAGAAAGGATTTCCGAAATGTGGTTCTGTTCCAAAAAGGTTAGGGATAAAACTAGAAGCAATTATGTACTGTTATTAAAATAGCACTTAGAGCTGCATGCCAAGTGCCTCGCTAAACACACAGAGATGATTCCTGCACCAAAGAATTTTCAGTATGAACAGACAAGACAAAGAGAGTACTGTTATTCTCATTTTGCAAACACTGAACCTAGACACAGAGACTAAGGCACAACTATCACTTGCCAAGGTCATATAAGGGCTCTTTGCTAAAGCCAGGATCTGAGTCTATCTGTATAGCTGAGAGAGAGTATTGTGCTTCAGAAGAGCAATCCCCTTATTCATGCCAAGTTGCGAGAATTTTGTTGGTCCAGTTTTGATTTTCAGAAACAAAAGTCAAATAATACTCTATCTCAGACTCCTACTGCACCCAATCCCCTCAGCAATAAAGTTGGAATGCAGGAAGACTATATTTCTGTGAACCAAGTCATGTTCTTTATAGGCTTAGGCTCACATCTTAAAGAGCCTCTTGACCAGTCAGACCTATGTTGCCACCCTGTCCATTGTTACATGCACGAAAAATCTCAACAACAGGTCATCTAATACTTGCTTGTTCTGTGAAAATGTACATTTTTAATTGCAAAACAGTGGGAAAGAATCCTACCCTGGACATCTGGCCTGACTAAAAACTTTTGAAGTGATTTATTTCAACAATTTTACAAAGATTATTTTAATAAATGTCTTACTTAAAACAAAACCAAAGCCAGATTTTCATACTCAGTATCGCCATTCTAAGGTCCAAGGTAATGAAGGGGAGATTTCAAAGGTAGAAATGTTAGTATTTAATTCTCACTTATTTTCAAGGACATTGGGCACTTGGTTACTTTTTGTGCCCCTATAAAACTTTAAATATTCTCAGTCTTACATCTAGAATACAATTAAGAATTACTTACATCTAGAACGCTATTAGGTTCTTGGGAATTACTGAGAAGTCTTTGACTTGAAACTCAAACTGAGATATTTTATGTCCATGGTACAATAAGACATTTCTGTTGTTCTGAAACAGATTGTTTATCTCTTCTGGTTGATACTATCTTCTCTCCTAAGCATTTTACAGAAAATAATGGAGATAAGAGAGATGTTGCTCTCTTCCCCAGTTGCAGTGCTTGCTTAAGAAGCAAAACTATTTTATTTGTAACTGGCTTGACAATTCACAGAAGTATTTTCTGATGAGGCTTGTATGTCTTGTTGACATGACATTTGTTACTGTAAAGAGGACAAACCAGTTTTTGTTACTGTCTTTTGCAAACAGTATTTCAGGTGAATTTTTGACCACTACTTCCTTCACCACCGTCTCTTTACTTAGAGGTCAAACTTATTGGTTAGGTTTTTTACCATTAAAATTGATAGCTCTTTTCTCATTATTCAAGCTAGCAGGAGTCACAAAAGATTTCTGCTTTTCTTATGGCACTCACCCATACCTTTAGATAGAGCTACACTCTCTCAGTGATTGTGTGCCTCCAGTTAATGGAAACATTCCCTGAAAATCACTTATTTCTGCCTATTTCTTATTTCAACTCTACCCATTGAAAGCAAATGAGAGATTTCAATCCATTCTGATCATATAGAAGCTGAATCTCTTTTGCCCCAAGTTCTGAGCTCCAGTGTTGAATTCACCTCTTAAATTCTGTAGAAAGGTGAAAATAGGAAGGAGGAATTTATTTTTGTAAGTACCCTACCACCATTGGAGATATACTGTATTAAGTTCATGTCACATTTAAAAAAATAGAAAGTCCATAGTTAATCAATAATTTGTATTTGTCATTATTCTTTCTATAGATCAGCACATGGATTAGTGATTTCCAGCATGACTGAGAAAGACTCTTCAGGAAGTCCAACATACAAGCAGGAGATTTGAAGTACAGCCTACCAATGTAATAATGGATGTTCTGGCATCTCCAAAATATTACACAAAAACCCAAACCCCCCAAGACCCCAAAATTAAACAACGCACACTTGTTTTCTCACCAAGTAATTTTAGTTTTACAGGTAGCATCAAACCACTACGGAGTTAATGCTGCTTTCAAAAATATAGCGTTTAATTATTGATTCCTATAGATGTTCAATAGAAACAGAAGGGTTTTGTTTGCTTTGACGAATGCTAACAGAATACTAAGCTGTGAACCGGAATATCAGATAAGCTAGTCCTTATTGACAAAGCAATTATTTCTATCATTCTTTTTTTTTTTTATCAAAAACTCATTAAGTCAGCGGGTGAGCTGTTCTGAGAAGGAATAATCAGAAGATAATCATACCAGATCTGAATAATTTTACACAGGTCTTCCACTTAGGCTTCTCTGGTGACCTAAAGGATGGGACCTGAACTTCATTATGAACTGTTTATAAATATAATTCAGATGGATGGGGAGGTAATTTGAAGAATTTTCATCCTGGTAATGAGTTCTCTTTGAAGCTCATGAGCTGCTTGTTGGACAAATTTGTAAACAATTATTGCTTGTCTAAAAGGAACTAGGACACTGAAGACATTTTTGGGCTTTATTAATTAAATTAGTATCTAAGCAGAGAATGAAGAACAGTGAATACAATTTCACTTTTTTCTCATTAAATATGCCCTCCACCACACTGACAGATGAGAGTTTTTAAGGAAGCTGTCACTGAGCTGAGACCATGTCCCTTTTTTTCAAGCTACAGCTTGGTCTAGTAAAAGAGGTTTTTCTCTCTTACACCCATTACGTATTCTAGATATGCAAAGCAGCTTCATCAGTATTAATTTGAGAACCTGCTAGTGCAGCATGTGCTCACCCAGTGCTTCACAAGGGCTGTGTAACTGCAGATCCTGTTACCAGCACTATTCAGTTTCTTTAAAAGACACAAAAAGCTGGCCTGGTAGGTGGTGCATCATGATCACTAGGAAGCTGTGGCTACATAGCATATGTGCTGTATCAGATTCATTACCATTACCACCTGCTCATCTTAATTACCTCATACAGTTTTGCAGGGCACACTACAAGGAGCAGGGATGCTGGTGCAAGTACATATCTGTACAGAATAACTCACTGCAGGCACCATTACTGACAATTCTGACTGAGTCTGTCCCAAGACTGTGCTCTGCATTACTATTGCAAAACAGAAAGCTTTCTGTAATACACGCACACACACCGACCTACCCCTCTTGGGGTACTCTCACTGAGATCTGCAGTTAGGACATAGAAGACCCACAAACGTTTTCAGTAAACTGGTTTCCCTGCAGCTGGCATCTCAGTACTCCACAACCATGCAGTAGGAACTGCAAACTTCAGGGCCATCCTTGGACATGCTCCCTTTGCCAGAACATGGCACGCAGAAGTCTCAAGGCCTGAGACTAGCAGCCTTATCCTCAGACCACTACAATGCAGGTTGCGTTCAGCTTAGAACTCAGTACCTTTGAGAAACAGGTCTCAACAACAACTCCAAGCAACACCAAACTTTGGTAAGGTCTGAATTTGGAAAATTGTGTGTTTCAGATATCTATAGTCATAAATGCATCAACTCAGTAGCTGAGTTTAAAGACGCATTTCACTGTTTTAATGGTAAGGCTCTATTAGCCCTCAGAACAGCATGTCACAATGTGACAATGCTATTCCCATGGTCATACACCTGGTGGGAAAAGTACTTCCTTCAATTAAAAATATCTTTAACTCTAGGAATATTAAGAAAGAGGTATTCAGTGCTTATTTGTATGCTGGTATCTGCAATTTTCAGCCTCAGATTATAGATCAGACAAAAAGAAAGCAGCAAGCACAGAATGCACCTATTAATAATATACTGATTTTCCTGTGTGCGTATCTGAAAATATTTTCTCATTGAAAACATGCATAACCATCAGTACTTCACAGGTGTAAAATCCCAAAGGACTGTTGGAATCAAGCCTGCCCAGATAACATGTTTAAGTACAGCCATTCTTGTCCACACTAAAGACAATGTCTTATTAACATGTGTCTTAGCACTTTTCAACAAAATGTGTTAGCTCATTACAGATAAGCCCTGAACATAAGAGGTCTGGGTAATCTAAGTGAGAAAAAGAATAGGGCCTTTCAAAAGGATGAACTGACAGAACTAGAAGAGGAAATTTGACTTCACTGAAGAGACCATCTCAGCAGCAATTTGCATAACACAAGTCACAGCCATTTCAAGTGCTTAGTGGTTTTCCTTGACTTTCCTTCAGCTTGCTGTTCCTAAAGTTACGGAGGTCTCAGACAAGTTGTTTAGGCTTGGACTTTTGAACATGCAAAGGAAGTATTCAAATTCTATTTGTAAACTTAAGCTCTACTTTAAAAGCATTTAGGATTCTTTTTATACCTTTAATAGTTCATTTGAAACTATGTTATAGGCTGTCACATTTTTGCAAGCTAAAAACTTCTAAACTTCTAGCCTAAACCCATTAAGCCAGGGCAATAAGGCTTCAGCTAACATGAAATTCTGCATCCACAGAAACTAATGGCAAAATTCCCACAGACCTCAATAGGTCAGATATTTCTCCTTCAGACTTGCAGTATAAATTTGCAAAATATTAAGTCAGAAAGAAATATTTGAAATAAGACTATGCAATACTGCGTCCAAAATTCATAATAGAAAGGTTAGTAGAATTTATATTATTCAGTATTTGCAGACATGTACATCAAGTGATGAGCTTTCTTGTTCACTCATCCTGGGAAGAGTTATTCATTGTTCCAAATTCCTCACTTTTAAAAGAACTATATACATTGTCAGTATGTAAAATTGTCAGGGTCAGGACAAAAGAATATCGATCATGGAGAAGAAAGAAACAGGACAAGAAAAAGAGATCTATGGGCTCACCATCTCTGTGGACCGAGGAAAGACCGTCCACTGATTAGAGAAGAAAGCCCGAAGTTCATCAAGTTAATAGTTAGATAGATTTTTCATGTACTAGAATAGGAATAATTCCATTTCAACTGTACTTTGTTGTGATTGGTTCATTGTACCCCAGTTACACCTAGTTACACCCCTGCTATTGGCCACTTTACTCCTCTTTTCCATTGGCTAGCCTGTGGTGCAGTACAGCTATGCCATATATGGCTGGCCATGCCCTTGCTCCGCCCCTCTTTCTCCTTATTTGTGGAAGCCCTACCCACTTTTTCCTTTCTTGATGTAGACCTGCTAAACTCCTCCCTGAACCACACCCCTTTTCTAGACCCTTCCATGCTCTACCCTTTATAAGCCATGGCACCCCTAAATAAATCGGCCATTTTCCTCTCACCCTGCTGCAGAGTGGCTCATCCTTTTTTCCCGGTCAGGTCTGCGTCATAAAATAACCAGTGCTGTGTAAAATATTTATTACTGCCTATTATAAGAGAGAGCTATAAACAAAAAGTATCCAGGGCAGTGTTCTAAAGATTGATTAAAAATGGTGAATGCATTACAAGAATGAATTCTTGCAATTTTTAATTTTCAATGAAGAGGGATAGGCTTTTGCAAAGGCAACACACTTTTGTGCTTAGATCTGATAATTTTTTTAAATGAATGAGTCAATGAAATACAGACCAGATAACTTTCACCTCTCCCTCTTCCTTCTCATTTTACATTATCTTTTTGTTTCAAAGAATTTGGTAGTTCATTGCCTCATCTTAGTGAGCAGTTCACTCCACATCCTCTTTATGGAGTACCCTGTACCTTGAGATTGCTTGTTCATCACATAAGGTGAAGAGATATTGTTTACCTGAACAGAATTGCATAGATTCTGATAGCATTTATAATACTGCAACTTCAATAATTTTAAAGAAACGTGTACATTTTATTTATCTGAAAACAGCCCTGTCATCTGACGTCCCTTGTTTATAGCCATACTTGTGCTCTTTCACAGTCATAGAAGCAATGCTGTGCAACCTGTGCTGAGACAACTCCACTGTTACTGAACCAGACCACTGCTGGGGTATGTCTGCAGAGTCAGGTAAGCAGCTGTGTGAATGCTCTCTGCCACCCACATTGAAAAGGCTGAAGTCCACCCAACCCTGCCTCTAACTGGAATAAGTACATGTGTTTGCCTGCCAGCACGCATGCAAACATGCCTTTTATCTTGTCATGATGCAGCCAACACTTGGAGGATGGTGCCAGTTCTCAAACAGTTCATGTTTCGATGAAACACCCTTTAATGTGTCATGGTTGGTGAGAGGCAAGGAGGTTTCTTGCTATCCTAGGACAGACATCGATTGCATTCTGCTGACTGTAAAGGGCACAGAGGATGGCCAGCATAGATGAAGATATCTATGCTGTAGGTGTCTAAAAGCAGGAAAACTAAGACTCATTTTAGTTGACAAGTATGTGTTTCATACATTAGAAAAAGAAAATTTCACACTGAACAATTGCAGAGATCGTACATTTGCAGAGCACATCTTGCTGGACCACTGGCAACTAAACGTTAAACTGGACAAGAATAAGATTAAAAAACAGTGTCCTGTTTTGTGCAGGCCTGAAGGCCCTCCATGAAAAATCCCGAGTTAAGTGGGTGGAACAAAGCAACAAGCCCTTACTTTCCTGCCTGGCTGCTGCCAGTGACAGCAGGGCAGGGCAGCCAGCGAGGCTCAGCCCTGCTATGGGAAGCCAGTGGCGCATCCTCAGTGCCCAGTGGTCGGTGAGGGAGGGAGGAAGTGGGTCTCCAATTAATTACAGGCCTTTGGCGTGAGTTCAGATGTTGTCATGCCTACGGCTTGATAGGTTTAGAGGAAATATATATCTGAAAGGAGGATCTGTCCAGGATGATTGAGTTATACTGCAGTTAAAAGCAGAACAGATGTATAAGCAGCCCTGATGGTGTCACTGAGAATCAGTTACATGTCTCATGGGAAAACCTTCATTTGTTGGATCAGGACAATATGCTATACTGCACACATATCCTCTTCTAAGTGTAATCAATTTTTCCTGCTCTGAAAGCATGTATGACAGCTGTTTTGCCCAGAAGCAAAATGATATTTTATATCAAAAGTATTATTGATTTTTCCTCTTAACTGATCTTGGTAAAACATTAAAAGCAAATGTTAATATACAATATTAATCTACAGAAATTGTCAGTCTTCAAACTGGAAAGGGTGTAGCATTTTCTACTAACTCTTCCCATTTCATGTCTTTCTGCATTTTCTGATTATGTCAGAAGAAAAGATTTCAATCTGGATTATCCAGAGAAAAGTTGGAAAAATCCTGAGAAAAGTCTGCTTGGGCAAAATTCAGAGACAAAAGAAGTGTAATCTGTTGATCTCAGACATGCACCTAGGATAGGAATGAACCAGAACAGGATGCAGGTAGCGAAGTTTGTGTCCTGGCTGGAGGACCAAAGGATTCCCAGTGTCCACTAGAGTATGGTATCTTGCTGCAGGAAGGGAAGTCCTCTTAAAAGGAGATGGGAATCAGTTCCACATAAAATCTGTGACAGGTTTTTTGTGGTATGGTGTGTCCTCCACCCCCACAACCCCAGGAGGATGGTAGTCCCAGGCCATCTGCTCAGAAGCAATGGGCCTTCATTCTAATCCTCTTCTGTTTGGACCTTGCTCTCTTAACTCAGACAGCCTCTGTATCTCATCAGGACTAACTTCATGTCTCTTTGTGCTTACCATATGGTCTATCACTTTATCTGGCTGGTAGGATAAAACCACAGAGAGGACACAGGTGACTTTAAAAAGAAAGAAGAGATGGTATATCATTAGTTTCTCAGGCAAACCCTATGTGCATGCTGTGGGTTCCTGCTATGAACTGCTGCCATAATGATATTTGAGCCATCATCTTAATGCTCTGTAGTTAAATTTTAAATGCTTGTGGAATGCTTTCCATGTCCTGTGGCTGAGAGTCAGTGAATGAACCCTGTGAAGAAGTCCAGTTTCTCTGCTGCCTTTGGAAAGAAGCCAAGATCATTGGAAGCAGTTTGTGATTAAAAAAAAAAAAACAAAAACACCAAACAAACAAACAAAACCCCAAAAAAAAACCAACCCCCAAAAAACAACAAAAATAAAAACACTACAAAAACACAGACAAACAAGCAAAAACCCAAACAAATAAAAACCCCACAAACAAATATGTGTGGGGAAAATCATTTTACAGCAGTCATGTGGATTGAGAAATCTCAAGTACCTCATCCAGAAGAATTGTATTTATACAAAATGGAACACCTCTAGCAGGGGCTACAACAAGAATGCCAACACCAAATACACTATAGCCTTGTAATAAAGCCACAAATGGACTGTGGGAGAAGGTTCATGTGCCACACAGGCATGAGAAAAATTAATTTCTCTTACAAATAACTGGCCTGTCAACAGAGGGATGTAACTTCACACAAAGTTTTTGTTTCATAAAGAGATTACTTGGTTTAAAAAAAAACCCAAATCAAACCAAACCAAACAAACCCAAACAAAACCAAAAAACCCCAAACCAACGACCTTTTTATAGGGAAATTCCAAAACAGCTCAATTTCTAATATTTATCTCCTGGGAATTCGTTTACCAGGTGCACACAAGGACTGGGAACATTTCCTTTTTGGCCAGCTCCACTTACTTGTGCTGGCTGTAGGCCACACAGGTGAGCCACAGCTGGTGTTATCTAGCAACTAAATACTTCAGAAAAAGAGAGAAAAGATATAGAATATCTGTATCATTAATGAGACAAAGAAGTTTCAGCTGTTGCTATCAGCAGGGGAAATGTAATGGCATTTTGAAGACCTGTATATTCATAGACTTTGTTTAGCTGTAATAATCCTTGCTGAAGGGTAATTTTGCAGTAGCTATTAACATTTATCATGATGACACTTCTCTATTTGTTGAGAAATATGTTTTTTGTATGATAATGCACACGTATTGTCTATTTATTGATAAAGAAAGAGATATTTAATGCAAATAAGGAACGAAGAAGCCCGTTGGCTTTTCTAATCTTGCAGGTGAGCTTAAGCCCAGCAGAAAATGAAATATGCAGCTGAAATATGTTTGTGATGGAGCTTCAGTTCAACCTTGAAGGGTATGGAAGTTGTGACTGATTCATAGTTTTCACTGACATGTTCTTTCTAAATTGTTAAAATGTTCTACTGAAATGTACTGGGAGATCTGTTTCTGCCAAAGTGGCTCGTTTCCATTCCAGCTATAGTAGTAGTAGATTTTTGATGTTTTGTCATCAACAAATTGATTTTACATGAGAAACTTGCCTTTGTCATCATGAATGTTATGTAGTGGTCTCTGAAACTCAATTCCCACTTTACTGCAGATATTCCTTGTTCAGAATATAATGCTGACCTCTGTGCAATTTTACAAATGCTACCAGTTTTGTATTAAAAACCGTTATTGTCATCAACTCCACATTAACAAAGATATTAAATATAATGAATACAAACAGTTCTCGGCAAACATTCATTATATAGCATGTTTGAATTCTGGATCACCAGTTCCATAATCTCTTTTGCCTGTATTGTCACTTTGGATTTAAGTGAATTCAATAAGAATTTCAGTCAATAAGAGCTTTGGCAAGCTTAATTTCTGTACTGTGTTACTGAAACATTTCACACTTTTGTTTCTACACATAGCACATTGCACTAACAAACCCTCCGCATCATTTGTCTTCTGTTTCAATTCAGATCAAAGAGGTCCTCCATGGTGCAGTGATTATGTTATTTTTGGGGGTTGTGTGCAATTTTTTTCTCTCTGCTGATGTGACTAAAGATTGTGTGACAAATGTTAATTTTAATTATAATTTTTAAGCATGATTCACAGTGGCAAGGGTGGAAGGTATTGAGTTTTCATAGCATGGTTCAGGCAGCAGGGGCTACAGGGGTGGTTTCTGTGAGAAGCTTTCAGAAGCTTCCCCTATTTCCAACAAAGCTAATGCCAGCCAGCTCCAAGACAGACCCACCACTGGTCAAGGCTGAGCCAATCAGTGATGGTAGTAATGCCTCCCTGATAGCATATTTAAGAGGGGGGGAAAAATATATTAATCAGAAGCAATTGCAGCCAGAGAATTGAGAAGATAAAAGTGAAGCAGTTCTGCAGACACCAAGGTCAGTGAAGAATGAGGGGCAGGAGATGTTCCAGCAACCAAAGCAGAGATTCCCCTGCAGTCCATGGGGAAGACCATGATGAGGCAGCTGTGTCCCTGCAGCTCATGGAGATCCATGGGAGTGCAGAGATCCACTTGCAGTTCATGGAGGACTCAGCATTGGAGCAGATGGATGCACAAAAGAAAGCTTTGATCCCATGGAAAGCCCACACTTGAGCAAGCTCCTGGGAAAATCTGTGGCCTCGTGGTGGGAGAAGCCCATGCTAGATCAGGTTTACTGCTAGGACTTGCGACCCCATAGGGGATCTGTGCTGGAGGAGTCAGTTCCTAAAGGACTGCATGCCATGCAAAAAAAGGGTGCCCATCTCTCTGTGCTACTGTGGGGGAGGAAGTAGAGAATTGTGAATAAAGATAAGCCTGGAGGGGTAGGTGGAATGGGGAGAAGATGTATTTTAGANAAGAACCCTCTTTTAACACCCATCCTAAACCTTCTCTGACACAACATTAGGCCATTCCCTCAGTCCTGTCACTTGTCACCACAGAGGAGATATCTGTGCCTGTTCCTCCTCTTCCCCTCATGAGGAATAGACCAAGTGACTTCAGCCGCTTCTCAAACGTTTTCTCCTCAAGGTCCTTCACCCTTCTCATTGCCCTCCTCTGGACACTCTCTAGTAGCTTAGGGTCTTTCTTATGCTGTGGTGCCCAAAACAGCCCACAATATTCAAGGTGAGGCTGCCCCAGTGCAGAACAGGGTGGGACAATCCCCTCCCTTGACTGGCTGGTGATGCTTTGCCTGATGCCCCCCAGGAC
>WBMV01003016.1:0-89137 GCA_013396655.1 Campylorhamphus procurvoides | reverse complement strand
GAGTTGGAAGGGACCCATAAGGAACACCAAGTCCAACCCTTAGCCCTGAATAGGACCATCCCAAAGAGTCTCACCATGTGCCTGAGAGTATCATCCAAATCTTCTTGAACTCTTTCAGGTTTGGTGATGTGACCACTTCCCTTGGGAGCCTCTTCCAGCACCTAATCACCCACTGAATGAAGAACCCTCTTTTAACACCCATCCTAAACCTTCTCTGACACAACATTAGGCCATTCCCTCAGTCCTGTCACTTGTCACCACAGAGGAGATATCTGTGCCTGTTCCTCCTCTTCCCCTCATGAGGAATAGACCAAGTGACTTCAGCCGCTTCTCAAACGTTTTCTCCTCAAGGTCCTTCACCCTTCTCATTGCCCTCCTCTGGACACTCTCTAGTAGCTTAGGGTCTNTCCAAGTAATTTATGAAGATGTTGAAGAGCACAGGGCCCAAGATGGAGCCCTGTGAAACCCCACTGGTGTCAGGTCACCCGTCTGATGTCACCCCATTCACTATTACCCTCTGTGCTCCACTTGTCAGCCAATTGCTCACCCATCACATGGTGTGTTTGTGTCTGTTTTGCCCATGACAGTAATCAGTAAGTCACCTCTACCTGTCCTTACCTCAACTCAAGAGCCTCTTATTATATTCTGTCTGCCCTATCCAGCTGAGGATGGAGTGATGGAGTAGCTTGGGTGGGCACCTGGCATCCAACTGGGGCTAAACCACCCTACTGCTCTGGGAAGTAGTTTGAGAGAGGCAATCCTGCTCAGCTCTGGTGAGGCCTCACCTGGAGTGCTGTGTTCAGTTCTGGGCTCACCGGTACAAGAGAGATATGGAGCTCCTGGAGTGGGACCAGTGGAGGGCAACAGAAGATATGAAGGAACTGGAATCTCTCTTACAAGGAAAGGCTGAGACACTGCTCAGATTCTTACAGAGATGGCTGAGATATGTACCCAAAGAGAGGGTGTCAAGGATATGAAGCCAGGCTCTTGGTGGTGCCAATCAATAAGACAACAGGCAATGGGGAGAAACTGATGCACAGGAAGTTCCACCTGAATAAGATGAAGAACTGCTCTACTGTGTGGGTGACTGAGCAACTGAAACAAGTTGCCCAGAAAGGTTGTGGAGTCTCCTTCCTGCAAGATATTCAAGAGCCATCTAGACACAAACCTGAATACAGGGGACCCTGCTTGAGCATGAAGGTTGGACTAGATGACCTCCAATGATAATATGCTTGGTGGTCACTTCCAGCCTTATCATTCTAAGATTCTGTGATTCTGTGGTTAAATACCTGAAGGTAATAAAAGACCTGTAGACATGGCACCGAGAGGCATGGTTTAGTGCTGAACTTGGCAGTGTTAGATTTATGATTGTACTCAGTGGACCTTTTCCAGCCTAAGTGATTCTGATTCTGTGGTCTCAGTGGAGATAATACAGGAAACCTAAAGGATATCCATGGTCTTATGGAGTGATACAAGCCAGCCAGGAGAGATACAGCCTTTTGTGTCTCAAGACACTCTGGCTATATAATATGTGGATGACTGAATCCCAGCACATCAGTACCAATTCTGCTGTTGGATATGAACCCTTGGAACCTAGAAGGGAAGTTTTCTTCCTTCCATCAGCCCTGCCATCCAGGAGAAAAACCAGGATTTTATAGAAATAACTTCCTGTCCAGAAGTGTGTCATCCTCATACAATATGCAGTGCCCAATACACTTGCCCATGTGTTCCTGTAAGTATGTGGGCATGGGAGCATTCAGTTCTCCATTATTTAGTGCCACACCAAAAGAAAGCATATGTCATCAGCTAGAGATGTCCAAAATGTGCAAGTGACTGCATTTCCTCTTCTTTCCTATCTATCCATTTGAATGGAACATTTTTCCATCCAAAATAAAATCCTTTCCAAGATGAGCCAATTCATTTAGAAAACAGCCTAAATGACCAACCCTTAACACAGTCCCTGAAATAAGCTTTAAGAATCCCTGACATAACTGGGAACTACAAGGGATTCAGACAGTGCAGGAGTCCTGCAATCAGTCAAAACTGGGTTTCTTCTTGAAGGACCAGACAGCAAACACTGGAGTTTTTGTTTCTGAGACAGTAGTTAACCACATACTGAGAACACTATTTCAGAAAATAAACCCTACAAAGTCTCCACTTCCCCATGGTATAAGTGAGCTTTTGTCATGCCCTGCATGAAATCTTTCAGTAATCCCACCTGATTTTAAAGAAGACTTTTTCATTGCTTTACCTTTATTTTTTTGCCTTTTTTTTTTAATGAAGATGGAACTGGAGATTAGATTTATGCAGCCAGTGACAGCTAGTCACTCTGTTACTCTGATGCCCTTAGAAATTGCATATATGTTTCTGGTGCTAAAAAAGTTGCTCCAAACAAGTAAAAAAATATCTCTGCTAGAGCATCTGTTTTAGTCCGTTACTTACACCTCTTGCATGCAGTCATTTTTCCTCAACAATGACCCAAGTGTGCTTGTTTTAAGGGAAACTCTCTTGTCAGGAACTCCCTCCTGCAAATCCAGACATGCAGAGGTTCAGCACAGGAAGTCAGGCTATCATGGCTCCAGGCATTGTTAATCATTTTTAAATGATCATTAAAAGGCAGCAGCAGAAGCAAAAGGATGCAGCTCTAGTGAGGTCAGATAACAAAAATGCCTTTTTTTTAGTGGGGGAGAGGGCAGTGTAAAACAAAACCACATTTTGTAGACTGAGTTTTAAACACTCTATTCAGTGACTTAGACTTTAGGATGGGAAAAGAAAAATACAGTACTTGGCTGACAGTTTGAGGCCGTTCCTACCCTGCTTTCTATGCCCCCCCCCAGTACCAACAGACAGACCCACACTCCCTCTGTCTCTCTGTGCAACCACAGAGACTTTGCCATCCCCAGTGCTGCTTCAGGTCTAATGCCTTAGGCCTCCAAGACCTGATGATTCTCAAAGTGCTGTAATTGCAATAGTGCTGCTCACTCCACAGTTCTTGGGTGCTGTGTTCTGCCTTGAAAACTTTAAAAACCTTTGACTTGTTAAAGCCTTTGGATTTTAAACCACTAAAATTCAGATCCAATCTAAGTCTTGTGGCACGGCCAAATTTTTGCAGTCTGTGGGTGCTGTACCTATGTTTTGTCATCATTAATTATGCCCACTCATGACTTTGGTGTCATTTGTGTCATCAACTAATGCTGACATAAATGTCATTGACCCTATTATTATGAGAAATGTATAGCACAGTGTATTTCTTCTCCTCTCCTGAACCTCTCCTGTACACTACCATATGGTTTCTGTACCTTGGGCACTCCACCATCTGGACTGTGGAGCCTAATGCCCTCAGGAAGAAATTGACATAAACCAATTTATGTTAAGGCCCAGACTCCAGACATACAATATTAGTGTGGCCATACGGCTGGCCCGCACAGATGAGTACAGATTGTCAAGTTCCTAGTAGGTTTCCCAGTTCCTCCTGCCATTGGTGGTCCTGGCTCTCAGCTGTGGTAGGCATTTGGTGAGATCCATGGGACCCAGTGTGGCTGAGATCACTGCCCACCCTGCCAGCAGGCTCTTGCCAAGGCCCCTCACAGGCAGGAACCCACACTGAATCCACACAACGTATTTCTGTGGCACTGTCTCAGACCAGCAAGAGGGATCTCAGTGCAGGTGTCAGAATCAGATCAGTGGCCAACAACCCTTTCACACTTTCTTTCTTTTTGTGAACCCTTCCCATTTAATTTCTCGGCCCTGGTCATACTCCTGCCCAGATTTTGATCCCCATCTGCTTCCAGGGACCTCCTTCTCTTACCTGCCTGAGAAATAACCACTGCTCAAGTCAGAAAGAGAGTATGAATGTAGATGAAACCTTTTCATCATGGGTAAAGGTAGGACCTTTGTTTCCAGTTTATTTTTGTCAATGTCCATCATGCAAGTGCTGCCCATCACCAATACACAGAGAAACCATTGATAACTTCTGGTAGCACCTTCAGCCTGTGCTGCCTCGGCCAGCATTTCAGAGGGGTATTGTGTGATCCAACTCTCTCTTCAGTCCTGCCCATACAAGAGAAGCTCACAACCCAACAGCACCAGGCTGTACAGCTCTGCACTCCACTGACAGGAGACCATAGTGAAGCTTTCAGTGACAAATACATGTATTTTAAGAAAAGCTGGGAAAAACTAATGGCTGACGACCTTACAAAACAAAGCACAAATATTTGCTTATTAGTCTGCACTCAACTTCACAATTCAGTCTTGTACCTTTTTATTTATCTCTTTTTTCTCTTCTTGCTTCACTGCAAAACATTAAACCAGGCTGCTTGGCAACTAATTCACAGCTGTAGTTGCTAAGGAACCACCAAAGAAAGTAGATTAGTCTCCAGTAACCTGTTTCATTGTCAGAGATGTTTATTTTGAATAAAGGCAATAACTGTACACAAAGGGATTTATTGAACTTGGATGAACAAGCAAATTATGCATTACTTTTCCTTCCAATACTTCTCTGCTCTCACAGAGCTCCACACAAAGACTTAAGCATTTCCTCAGGGAACAGGATTTATTTATTCAAACTTGTGCACTCCATTCAGGGCCAAACTGGAGGATGTTGTCTCGCAGGCCACACTCCAGTTTCCCCAAGGACATGCATGCGGGATGTTTGTGTCCTTTGCCTTTCTCTCTAGGCATGCTTACCTGCCAACCACAGCACCAGCCCTTGGCTTTCCCCAGAACTGACACCCACAGAGGACACAACAGGCTGCCAACTGACACCAGCTCAAAATAGCACTGCTTCTGGCAGTGGAGTGATTTTCTGGAGCTCATTTTTCCCTGTTCAACTGCTGACTGTCCCATCTAGTTAGCAGGGGAAGTAGAGCCTCCCCTGCCTATGCTGCCCTGAAGCCATGCTGCCCACAGTGTCCTGTCCACCCGCGGGCTCTGCTGCCCTGCAAGTCACCTCCATACATTTCTGCTGGCTACAGCTGCTCTTCCAAATACTCTGCCTTCAGTAAGGAGCAAATGCCTTATCAACCACTTACTCCAAATAAGGAGGCTGACTATGTCACTTTAATTTTTCTTGAGACCCAGGTCCTCTAGTTGTCCTGCTTCAGCACTTTCTTTTACACCCAGAGCCTTCTCTGTTGGTGACATTCCTGAACATTTCTTCAGATGCTTTTTGGATAACAATAGACAAACAATAAGGGATGAGCGGTTCAAGGATAACAGCAACTAGGGATTTGGAGGTAAAGAACAAAGATAAATGCCAACAGGAGTATGGACTACTGAAGTCCTGCTCAGAGCTCCGAGGTAACACTGCCCATACCACCTCATACAGTAAGGGTCTGCAGTGCCCTAACACTAGCTGCTGACATAAGCACAGATTTGCAGAATTTTGTGCACAGACTTCTGGAGATCCATGGGGTGGTGCTAAGAGGCCTTACCAAGTTAAGTGATAAAAACAAACCTACCATTAGTAAGCCTAAATTCCTCACTACATCTGTCAAAATGTTCAGGCATCTGCAGGTCAAAAATGAGTTGAAAGTCAGAAGCCCAAAGTCTATATCCTTTACCGAGTGCCACAGATCTCCAATTCAAGATATGAAGTGATGAAGAATGTCTCAGTCCATTGATGCACCAATGCACTAATTCCTTTCACTTTTTTCCCTTTGTGGGTTTTTTTTTTGCCTTTTTTTTTTTTGAAAAGCAAGTCATAAGATGATAAAAAGAGAAAAGTTTCCAATCATGAAATCTAGTGCTGATAACTATACCACTTAGTTCTAAAATGAAAATCACAGAAATTTTCTGTGTGGGGTGAATTTCAGTTCCACAGGGAATCACAGTATGGCAGATAGAAGTACACAGCAGCAAATCAAACAAGCACTTTCTTTAGTGAACAGAAAAACTGTTTGAGTTTCTTACAAATACATGCCCTCGTCTGCCTTCTCAGTGTCGTAACCTCAGTTAGTCTATTCCTTCATGTCACCACTGTGCTGTGCCCAGTTGGCTTCTTCATGCATGGAAACTGGCTGACTGCTACCAAACAGTTTGTCAAACAGCTGATATATGACTACCTTTTTCTCTGAGGCACTAATTAAGATCTCTTTCTTCTCTCCAGCTATTCATTTCTTAAAAAACAAAAACAAACAACAAAAAAAAACAACAAAAAAAGACAAAACAAAACAAAACCCCAAACAAAACCACAAAACAAACCAAACAGACAAACAGAAAAAGCCCAAACCCAAAAACCATTAGGATGTATTTCATGTCAAAATTTCTATCATGCCCTTCCGACTCAGTTAAATTTGTCTAGCAGGTTACTAAGGCAGAGGGAACTGATACACAACTGGAGACAGACCATGTTATCACAGAAACCTCAGGTCCTTAGGAAACCAAGCTAAAGTTGATATACAAGCATTACAGTTACTGGAAAGAAGCACAGCTCTTGGAAGATAGGCAATCTGCAGTTGAAGCTTAAAGGAAAAATGGTAAACGAAAGGTATTTAACATTATTTGCAGCAATTCTGATGCAGGTACCACTACAGGAATTTCTAGGAAAGGTCTCCTAGACCACCTATTTCAGGTACTTTGAATCATCAGGAAACATGTCATTGTGGGGTTAATGGAGAGAACCATGCACTTATATTTTGCAAAAACTGATGAGAGACACATCATCTCACTGGGTATCTTGTGGGGCTTGTTTTTCATTACTCCAGTAAGATTAGCGCAAGATTACAGTGTCAATGTGGCACAGCTACTCAGGTACTAGCATGGAAAATAAATTCACAGCTATACAGCCGTAAATCTCTGAGTCTATGATATAGACTCCTCACAGCTGACATCCAACAAAGTGTGGTGCCATCAATCTCTCTTCTCCTCAGAAGATCCCCAACTGAGGAAGTCTGTGTTATACTACCTTATGCTACAGTGTCTGGAGGCTGATGTAACTTTTTCAACATTCTGAAAATCCAGCTGATTATCAGCCTTAGGTAATTTTCTTAATTTACCATTGATTAATGAGCAATCCAGCTGTTGCAAAATTCTCCCAAGAGAGCAATTGGTTAGGTCAAAGAGAGTGGAAAAGCACCCCCACCACTTAAGTTAGAGATGTTTTATAGAAGCTTCTACAAAATAAGTGTTACAAACACACCATGCCCAAGTTCTGAAACAATGGCTTGTTTTTTATTCCCATGGCAATTTTCTTTTAAAAAGAGGGCTGTAATTCTCTGTTTTCAAAGTATGATCTCACTCTTCAGATCTAGTTAAGGACAGAAGCAGCCTGTAATTGTAATGACAAGAACAGGAAGGGCATCTGTAGGCTCTTTTCACTAGTCCATGAAAGACTCTTCACACAAGTCTGCATAATAACCTGGTGTGATGGTCCAAAGCAAAACTCTGACCATTGTAATGTAGCAGGATGTGCAAGAAGAGGTTCAAAAAAGTATCAAATAAAATTTTTGGATAATATCACCAAAATATACTTCTGTTATTCCTTTGGTTTGCTTGGAGTATTTGTACTTTAGAAATTTTAAACAGTATCTTATGAAACTATGTCAATTGTTACCAAGGGTAAAAAAAATTATGTACCAAAAAATTAATTTGCTTTAAAATTATGTTAAAAGGACATTATTCTCAGTTAAAAAAATTAAAAAGTTACTTTTTCAAATCCCTTAGAATCAAAATATTTTTGAAACATGTTAAATTTCAAATCTGCCAGGCAGTTTAAAAAAAAAATCCTCTGTAATCAGATGAATATATATTCACATATTCTAAAAGTTTGAAAGTTGTTCCTATGAGATTTCAGGCTAACTTTGATTGGTTGATTTACAAGCTTTTCTGGAGAAGTTAGAAATTTAAAGCAAGTCTTTGGTCTTAAATCTTATTTCCTGTTCCTTTTAGAATTATTTCCTGTACTTTATCCCTCAATATGAAAGCATAGAAAGCAAAATCTTGGCCAAATATCATATGTTTGCATATATCAGTTTTGATGGGCACATATCACTTCCACAGTTTCACACTCTGGTGAGCAATGCTTGATTCTTTCCTGTACAAAGCTATGATGTCAGTGTGACATCAGTACAGTTCAAGATCAAGGTTAAGAGAGAAGGGAAGGTGTTAGTTCTTTGTTACAAAAAAGGCAAAAAAAAAGGATAAAATCTACATAGATTTATGGATAATGATCTGGAAAAGGAGGGTAGTTGGGACAACTAATAGGCACAAGGACAGAACAGGAGAATAGTGCACAAAAGAATAAGGATTTTTCCATTTTCTATTCAGGCAGGAAAGTACTAAAGAAGAGCCATTAGAATGTCTAAATGTCCTTTTCTTTTGCTGTGTCTCTAAGACACCTCCTTGGCTTCTGTCCCTAGGTAAGTCTGAATCAGTCATCATTCAAAGCCAAAACATTTTCATCAAAGTGCAGCTAATTCAGACATTGGACCCTAAACAGTTTTTCTATAAGTAGAGCTGCCTGTATTTCCCCATACAAAATGATGACTGCAATGATGAGTATTATTGCAAAACAAATCGTTCCATCAACCCAGTAGCCCTTAAACTGCACTTCATCTAGCTGTTGGCTTTCTTCTGGAATTAGACAAAAGCAGTATATTTAGCTGAGTGTAAAAATAATTTAAAAATAGAGGGTGCAATATGTCATTGTGGATATCCATTTTGCACAAGTGTAATGCTACTGAACTCGATAGAGGGGCTTCACCTGAATGTACTCTAATATAAAGGGAACTTAATTAGGCATGAATATTCTGTGTTTCTTCAGATAAAGAAATAAGTGCTGCTGCTGACAGTCAACGTGCAGCAAAGCCTGGCCATAAACAATTGAATAAATGCTGACAGAAGGAAAGCTGTTACTTTTGGCTGTTGCTATAGGCATGGTCTTATAACACATGTAGAAAGACATGGCTCGAGTTTTGCACATTGCATATCAAAATTAGACAGCAGTGAAAGGATACAATTTCCTTTGTAGTGTCTCAAGGGTATCTTATTTTGTTCTAGTGTATGAATAACTAAAATTAATTAGTTGTGAAGACAATGCACCTCATTAAGGTCTCAGATTTTAGGAACTACTGGAATCATCCAGCCTGAGTGTCTGCAAAAACAGACTGTAGAATGTCATTCAGTAGGTTTTTTTGTTAAGTCAGGTGACTCATGGTTGGATTGAAATATTGTTCTGTCAAAAGATGTCCAGCCTTGATTTGAAAATATCAAAAAACATCAAACCCACAGCGGCCCAAAGTGCACTGTTCACAGGATAATCATAGTAATTTCTAATCTAGTCTCAACCTCTGACTTAATCTCTTACTTGCTGGATTAAAGAGTCCACTGCAATCACAAATACTCTCTTCCACGCTTTTAGATCTCATGGGCTGAGTCTCGCTGTATCAGCAAGTTACTCAGAAACTGCTGGCTCGATCTGGCTGGATGCATGGGATGTATGGTCAGCAATGCAGAGTGATCCCTGGCTGTCCCAATTTTACTGAGTACTTATAATCTGCATGTGTGTCAGAGGTGCCACCTTCTGCTCCTGTCTAAGGGGAAGAAATGCAAGGAGGCTGTGGATGCTAAAGAGGTCTGCCTGCATCTGAATGGCAGTGGATAGAGCGTCTGACAATGGTCCATAGCCCAATGAACAGCGCTCATAGACCAGAGGAGGTGGTCTGAAGGGACAGTATCCAAACTAAGTCACCTCACCAGCTCAGTACTGATGTAGCCATCAGCACACACAAATCCCTCACAAGGCAAAAGCTTTGCCAAAACCGTTTTATTCATAGAATTAATTTTCAATTGTCTACCTAGTCTTTAGAAATATTGGACAGAGCACCTTCCAAATACCCTGACCAGTGCCATTCACAAGGTCTGTTGAGCTCCTCTTTTCCTACTGTCTGTCATTCTGATCACACATTCAAGGAACAAGCTCCATTCCATGCACTGTCACATTCTAAGCTCTTGCTCAGTTGATTATCCACCAGAACCCTTGAGTCTGTCGGTCAGTGCCCTGCAAAATACAATCTTGGGGCTGTATGCTATGAGTGGGATATATATTCCTTATCCCTTGATGGATGATATTGTATGCAGATGTTAAAAGGTGAACAAACCAAATCAGCTACAGAGCTGTTTGTCACCATTAGGACATAGCCATCAGTATGGGGAATACTTTTATTTAATTTACGTGATTATTGCCTCAAATTACTTTTAAAGGCTTGCTGCAAAGCATGATAGCAAATATTACTAAACAGTCATGCCACGTATCTTATATGTCTTCATAAGATTAGAGCTGATCACTGGAGTGACCAAAGGTATTCCAAAATATCCTGTCTAAAATTACCATCAAAAGGGCTTAAAATACTATTCTTAAGTATTGAGGCATTTACAATATTTAAAAGTCCAGAAAGAAGGGCATGAGAATAGGAAAGTGGAGATTGTGTGATGAAGAAATTATCGTCTTTAGCACAGAAAAAAAAATGTTGCAAGAAAACAAGAGGTTTAAAAACAAACAAACAAACGGGAAAAAAAAAAGTTCCAAAAGTGAAAATATGGTGACAAATCAAAACCCAATAGATTTTGATTTTAGAACATGACTTCACTGCTTTGTGGACACCACTGTGCAGGTATCTCTCAGGAACTGCCCCTCAGCCAGAGTTCCTTAATTTACATGCCCTACAACTACACAGGTGCCAGAGAACTCCATGTCTCTCTCTTGGGCCTTCATATATAGGACAAACCTCTGAGCTCCACTCCTGAGAAGGCAAATCCTTCACACTCTGTAGTTTACACCAGTGTATTACAAGTTCCCTGTAAACTTGCAGCCACTTCAAAACTAGTCTTCAAGGTCATGCCATAAAAAAGACATGAAAACATCTGTCTCAGCCAGTGTCCCTTTTCCAAAAGTGGCCAGTAACAGATGTTACAACATGCAGAGAGTGATGTGTACCAGAATACCTTTCCATCATCAGTCTATTATCTACACAGGAGCAGGCAAAGACAGATACAAAATCCACATCTTTGGATTTAATAGCAACAAACAAAACTATTCTCCAAAAATTTTTATAGATCTTTTTGTGACCCATCATGCCAGTGAGTTCTTCTTCTTACTCTTCAAGTAAAATATTTCCAATTAGCTCTTTGAATATTAACTCTACTTAACATCATCAATTGTTGATTACTTTTTGCTGTGTGAGGTAAAAAATTAGTTATCATTCCACATATATTTTATGTTTCTCTTAAAACTTTTTGAGGGCATTTTCCTCCAAACTGCATGCTTCTCTTCAACCTTTCTCTATAGTTTAGATCATTTTGTTGGTATGGCTTGCCTTCTCTGTGACATTTCTTGTCATACCTGTTCTTCTAGGAGTGAAGAGATCAGAATTACCCGCAGTATCCAAAAATGGATATGCTAGAGATTTATGTCGTGTACTAATAACATTTTCTGGCTTGTTCCTTACAACTCCCTTAGGGATTATAAGTGCTCTTTTTACTCCTCTGACCACATCCAGTTATTGGACTGACAATTTCAGGTATATATATATATGGAGGAGGTGGTGTGTGTATAAATACATAAATAATGTTCTGTATTACATGCATGTCTTCTGTACTTAGTATACTGAATGTTATTTGCCAGTTTGTATTCCAGTATCATAAGATCACCCTGTAACTCTGAAGAGTAATTTCAAAAAAGTTGTTCCCTTTAAAAACATCTAAAATAAATTGTTATAAAATTATTAACATAAAGATGACTTAGCTGCCATTATTGAGGGTCAGCCCTTTCCTAGATTTGCCTGTCTTGAAGAGCAAAAAAAATTCAATTGGCAGCTCAATAGCCTATAAAATATGTGCTTTATTACTTCTGACCTATATAAATTTCCTGTAGATTTTGTAGATTTTTTTTATAACCCAAACTTTTTAAGGGGCATTCTCATTTAAAGCAGTTCGTGTTCCACATCTGTCCTCTGGCTGATCAATCTGATCAACCTTATAAAAGCCAAGGGTCAAACAAAGTCAAGGAGGACAAAGATTTCCTAGAATGGGTCATCATCTCCAAAGAGAATAACCTTTCATCTGTTCCAGAAAAATCTTAACCTGACCCCACAGATAGACAGCAAAAGCACATTCCTTGGACAGTAGGGACCATAGAACTACTTCCAACTGGCATGGCGTATAATGTGGTACTTCAAACTATGGTGGAGATACTAGAAGACTGTATCATCTCCTCAGCAATGAGAAAGCAACAAAGGCAACTGACAAGCCAGAGGAGAGAACTGCAGGAAGTGAGAGGTACTTGTAAGATGATCCCTTTGCAAATATGTGGTTTGACCTCTGACAAATTTGAAATCTCAATTACAGATCCCAGAGGAGGACCTGGGAAAAGTTAGGAGAAACATGGAGTGCCAGCTGGGAAAGAATCCACATCTGTATTTGTGCAGAGGCAACCAGGCCTCCCATGCATGCCATAGAATATTACAATGCTCTGAAATCCCAAATTCATCTACAAGCACTGAATTTTCACCTAGCTTCATAAAATCTATAGGATCTTCCCACTTGACTCCCTCAGGCCAGTTTTCATCTGTCATAGCTAAAGAAGGGCTTCTGGGCTAAGAGAAGCAAGCATCTTTAGGATAGCCAAATCATTTATGGAAACAGGCAGATGAGTCACATATGCAAATGTTCCAGCACATGGTATGTGTTCCAGCACATGGTATATATTCCATCAGCAGAACCAGACTGATGTTACATATGTGCTACTACATTTCATTTCTATCATAAAGATATGTTATTAGCTGTCACTGAGATAAAGCAGATATAAAAAATGTAAATAAGTGGGAGGAAGGACTGTAGTTTATCCTCATTTCACATGAGTTTTGAAACAACTTATGTGGGCAGGCCTAAAAAAAATTTACTGTACCTAGAAGTAAATAATTTACAGATTATGATTAGGAGCTGTATGAAAATCAAGGAGTAAAGAAGAAAGATCAGTCAGTTGGAGAAATGAGTCACAGATGTGTATTTCTTTCTTTTATGTTTCCCTATGTTTCAGTGTATTACATACACTGAAAAACAAAGCAACAAAAGAATCCAAGAAGCACAACAATCCAAATCCCAAAAAGTTAAGCTTCCATTCCAGAGTCATCTGTTCACCTACTGAAAGTCAATGGAGTTACGTTAATTTATAAACCCACAGCATCTGTCATCCATATTTTTTCAGGTACTGGAGTCCACCATCAGTGCTGCATTTCAAGATGTTTTCAACATTCTGACACTGAAAGATGAAATAAAAGCACCCAATAAACAGAAACAAAGGGAGAAATGGTTACAAAGTATTTGTCAGTAGACTGTCTAAGAACATTGTGCCAAAGGGTGTTTTGTATTGTTTTTAAATAAATGAAGATAAATAGGAGATAAGTTTTCTACCTTACTGCCCCATAACTGGAAAAACATGATCACTTGACAAGAGGTAAGGTGTAGCGGGAATATTATAAAACCACAGAGATGAAACAAATAGAGATATCCTTCAGAAGAGAGCTTGGGAATGTTTGAAACAGCATTGTGGATCCCAGTTTACAATCTGCTTGAAGTTGCCCCACTGAAACCAGTAACAAAATCTCCCTCTGATTTGAATGCATACAAATCCTGACCTACTCCAAACTTAATCCCTGCACAGGATACACAAGAACTTGCATTATTATACATAGGACTTAACCATGAAAGGCATTTCTAGCTCCCCACGCTGCAAACTCTCGCATATTGAATAAACAATGGTCTGCATATCTCAGTAAAAGTGCATTGTCCACAGATACTGCTATATTTCATTCTGACCTACCCACCAAGGCAGATTTTCTCATGACTCATGTAGAAAATCCGTGGTGCCAAATGATGGGATAAGCCTGTGGCTAAGCAGGAGGTGTTGTTGGCACAACACAGCAGGAAACAGCGGGGCAGAGGTTGCTCCCCCAGGATTTTGCAAGGAGTCCCAAGGATTTTGCCAGGACACTGAAAGGTTTAAACATGGCTCTATGTTTGGTTATTTTTTCTAAAAACCCATTCTTAAAGGGTCAGAGTAACTTGGAGAAAAGGTTTCAAGGCTCAGAAATATGGAAATTATTTTCTGATACTAAATATGCACATACTAGTAATCTTAAGTCCACAATGTACAACTTCTTTTATTGAGTGTTAAATACTCTAGTTTTTCTGTGGAAAATCAAGAAATTGCTGCCATATCAAATATCCTTCTAAACTGATTTAGCTTTGGGTAATAAAACAGAACTGCTGATGCACCATAATTTCCAGAAAGACTGAGGACACAGATGGCAGGAGAAAATGGAGTTGTCAGGAATTATGAGCATTTGTATATGTATGATTTGACTATCACACTATCTATGCTGACGCTTTTCGCCGACTACTGTCTTTCTGCAAGTATGCAATGTCTGAGAACCTTTTGCATTCAAAACAAAACAATGTGCCTGACCTTCTCCATACACAAATGATTTGGAAGCCACAGAAGAAACTGTAAAAGAATATGTTTAAAGTATCATTCAAGATATAGGTGACAGATTTATAAAAATTGCCTTCTGCAGTCAAGGACACTAATGAGAAATACTATGACATCTTCTCTATAACATTTCAAGAAATGAAGTTTTCAAATTTTGGAGTGTGGGTCTGTAGCCAAGAACTGTATTTGGCAATCAATTTATATCAGCTCCTTTTTCTCCTTTTAAGCTCAGCACTATATTTATAGGCATCAGGCTATTTTACAAAGTCAGAAATTTAACCTAGTTATGATTTCCTTTGCTGAGATTAAATCCCTAGGAAAGTAAAAAAGAGAAAAAGGTCTTTAAACCATTCTTTCAAAGCTGCACAGAAGATTTGCAACAGTGTTATTACTAGAAGCCAGGCTTCTGTCACCATCTTGCTCTTTAGCTAAAAGAACGTCATTTAACTTAAGGTATTTTAAAAACATTTTAAGGTATTGAACAAACAAAAACCAAACCAAACCAAACCAAACAAACAAAAAAAAAAGGTCAGTTTTATACAATCTGAAATCAACCAACCAGAGGATGAAACCCCAGAGCATACTACCTAGTATCTTCCTCATATGCCTTCAGAGAGTTTCTCTAATTCAGTCAGAATGCTCATAGCAACTTTTTGTGTCTACTTTTATCTTGCCACCACAGGAATCTGTCCAACCCAATGACTTTCAAGAGACTTAGAGACATGTACAGACAGGAGAGCCTTTCCAGGTACTGTAAAAGAGCAAGGTAGAGATCTCACAATGAAAGGATAATAAAGGAAAAAAGCAACATGAAAGAGAGAAGGGTGCAAATACAAAAAAAAGAAAAAAAAGAGAGAAAAAAAAGAAAAAAAACCCAGTCAAGTAACTTGAAAGAGTATTCTGGAACTATACATATATTGCTCCAACATTTATTTTCTTTATTCCAAGTCTAGAATTGTTACTCTTGGTTAAAAAATTGAAGGATTGTGGATGAGGTGAAACATTAGGCCACTTCTAGCAATAGGGCTGAAATGGAGTTAAAACAGTTGCAGGATTTGGAGTTATATGTGCAAAAACTTCAGTCATCATGTTTTGATTAGTAAAACTATGCTTTCCACTGTTTCTAAGCACAGGAAGTACTTTTCTTTGCATGCCTGGGACAGCATCTACTTTATAGAATCCCATTTGTCCATCTAAGCAAATTATTAATTTAGGGACACTAGTTTTATGGAAGCCTCTGATATAGGAAGTTAATTTCCTCAGCTGCATGTGTCCTATTTCTATATTAATGTGTTTCTTCTGTAGTGTTAAGGAGAAAATTAAGTGCCTATTTGAATTTAATAAAATACTATTTAAGGACAGAAGGAACATTTGTAAGTGATTGCATTTGTGGGAGCATCTCATTAACTGGATCCACCCTTCTCCACAGAAACAGTAGTTTCTAGGGCCAATAAAACTTACTAGATACTGAGAATTGTTTTCCCCAATATGTATATTCCTATCTGACATCTCTTTATTGAAGAAACTGGTTAGACAAATAAGGGCATAGAAGCCTAACAAAGTTTTGAAAAGTTTTTTCCAAGTGTTGATACTGTTCGTATTTCAGACTTGCTTGTTTTAAAACCAGGGCCATTCAGGGTTTATTATGTCAGGGCATAAGGGTGGTATGACAGGAAGCAGGTCAAAAGCTGAGCAGATTTTCCCTAGACATAGCATCTGCTCTCCAGTATCTACAGCACTCCTTTCTCATCTGTACCTGCACCTTCCTCCCTTGACTGTTGCCCCAGAGATTGGAATTTCATCCCAATTTAGCAAATGTTTGATAGACATTGTAACTCTACATAGTGCCAGAGAAGTGTTTTGGAGACACAAAGTCTGAAATTCCAGACAGAAAATACAGTGTGTATTTTCCCTTCCGATTCATACATTCAGCTGAGACTGTGAGAATACCTCTGAAGGATACAGAATGAATGACTGCTTTGTTCCATCATCCTCTCTCCCGGCCACCTGCAGGACATTGTGACATCACTGTCACAGGCTGGTCAGCACAGGATGTGAGCACGAGCCTGGTACCACTGATTGCATTTCCAGCTGGTCCTTCTTCATCTGCAGCAGTAGAGGTCTGCAAGCACAGGTGCCTTTCTCTTTCTCACTAAAAGAGTGTCACAAGGCATACAGAGCACATCCAGCACTCCTTCACACCTTGTTCTTTTAACCCTTCACTGTTCAGCATGTTTCTCTTCTTTTCCTTCCCACTTTGTCATCTACACTAAAAGCCAGCAGTGCTTCTGATAATAAGACACTAACTCTTTGTCTAGGCCAGCCTTGCTCACTTCTGCTTCTGTTTCACAGATTTTATACTCTTCATACATTTTCATTTCTGTTGAAAATAGAGTTCCCTGAGGTTACTCCTGGCTCTGATAATTCATCAGCATAAGCTTAGCAAGAGGAGGACTCTGGGTTTCTCTGCTAGGTCAATTCCAGACTCAGTGTAATGTCTTTGAAAGTAAATAAATGCTAGTTTTCTAAAATGTCATTGCGAATGAAGATTGAGCAATATAAAGTATGAGGAAGTTTCTCTATTACCCTAGTATATCCATGCTTGTCGACTGAAACATCCCAAACTTGCTATGAGACATAATCCCTCCCTTTGTACCTTTTGTATGCTTTGTAGAAAGTAAAACAAAAAAAAAAGGAGTAATTTTTGCATGTCTGTACCTACCATGCTTTAAAAAAAGAACCAGCACATGAGTTCTATATGCAATGTGCTTAACGTGCTTCTGAGCTGTACGCCTTGCCGGTGTTTGTTTAACTGGTTTATGATCACAGTTTTGTTCGAAAACATGTCTCTGCCACAGGATAGCCTGGGTACATGTGTGAAACAGCACTTCCTTACACACAGCAATTTCCACATTGGATGGGAAAGATATTGCTGGAGTTTGCATACTCCAGCCTCAGCAGATACAGCATCAGCAGCAAGTTCAGATGCAGAATTCTGAGCTCCAAGCTCTTCCACAAGTCCCTTATATATGAGGTTTTCAAGCTCCCTCAGCTAATACATACTGCAGATAATAAAAGTCTTTCTAACTCCAGGAGAATAATTCCAGGAAGGACAGTGATATGTCCTGTCTGACCTGCATTGTTATCTGCATTATGTCACTGGTAACACTAAAGAGCCATGAAAATGGTGCAGCAAATCTATCAAACTTTTCATCTGTATATTGACCCCCAGGCTGGGCTCCACTGTCAGGGCTAATGTGTATGTGTGTATGTGTATACATGCACACACTCAGACACACACACACACACATGTGTAGCTCTTAGGCAAAGAGAGAAAAATATGTAGGATCTACTTGAGGAGGAGACACAAGGAGTACCAGCCAGAGCAATCAGGGCATCTCAGTCAGTGACAGATGGAAACCTGCTGAATATTCAGCCCCTACCAGGACTCTGGTCAGCCAGGTATGCTGGGGCTAGAGGGCAGAGAGTGGAGACCACAACAGTAGGGTTGCAGGGAAAGATGTCCCTGTGTACAGGTTATAGCAGAAATGATGAGTGTCTGTCTTTGAGTCCTGGACCCACCACACTACATCCATTTGCAGGTCCCAGAGTAGTGAGCAAGTTGCAGTTGTAGTGAGTGGAGCGGGAAGCAGAACAGCTTCAGTTGGAGAGAGAGGGGTGGAAGGAGTCTGGAAGTTATGCATTTTGGGATTAGCTCAAATACAGGAAATCTTGGTGGGAGAAAGACTGGAGGTATCACTATTCCACTTCTCTCACAAATCCCCCCATCTTCATTCCTCCTCTTTAGCAATAGTCCCTTCTACTTAATTCCCTATCTCAGCACTCAACCTCCTCCTCAAAAGACCAAGTCATTACCATCACAAAAGAGTTGTCCTTCTCCAAAGACAAGAGGAGAAATAAGACATCCTGGTTTTGTTGGAAGCTCACAGTGTTCTGAGCCTGGTGAAAAGACTCAGACATGCAGAGGTCTCTGATTGAGGCCATACACTGCTGGGATGAATCCAAGAGCTGCCTTAGAATTTATATTATTTATTTCAAAGTCTAATCTGTCCCTGACCAGCTGCAACAAAGGGCAAATATGGTTCACAACCACCTTTTCTGGTGTGGCCAAAGACTATTCTTTCTTCCAGGCCTGTCCCAAAACAATCTTCTTTTTTCTTTTTTTGCCTTTTCTTTGTAATTCATTTTTGCCTCTGCTCTTCCATGTCAATGTCAAAACTCCCATTTATTTCATCACTTATAGGATTTGTCAGTGTGACATAAAGTGAAAGTTAGGAGGCTCCCCATTAAACATTCATGGGCAGAACATTTCATTTGTGACTAAACCTCTCTTTCCTAACTGAACCAGGTGGTACAGTAGCCACAGTGCATGGAACAACTCCACATGGTATGTATTTAATGGGCACTGTAGTGCTGGGGTGGTAGCCTGACAGGTACCACACCACCTCCAGTGACGCTGAAGGTGTGTCAGCAGTTGTGGTAGTTTGGTTGTCACATCAGGTTGGCTAGTCATCCTCACTGGGCAAGAAGGGAGTTACACACCTGATTTTTTGATAGGCTTTGCCATGTGTCACAAAGTGTTATACTTTCCCTTCACATTTTTTCAAGCAGTGTCATTTATGTCCTCTCTAGTAGCAGACAGAGACATTCATTCAGTGTACAATGACTCCTAGACAGATGAGGAGTAGCAATTTATGACACCTGTGACATCATATAATGCTGCACTGAAATTCAAATGGCACATTTGGCTTCGAGCACATCTACCTGGCCATGACAGCCCCAAAAACTCTGTGATTTGGGGTGCTGTTCTGTCAGGGCCATACTGCCATAACCCCAGCAAAACCACTAGAGAAATTCAGATACCTGCTTTTGACAAATAATTGACAGTATCTTTTCTGACAAAGACAGAAATGGTTAGAAGCTGTTCAATAAATCATCCAAGTGACTTCTGGCTTTCCATATTAACCTGCTGGAAAATGTTGCCTAAGTAACTGAAGCATTTCACTGTTAACAAGCCATGGACTTGTGTTGACTCTACTAACTCAGTTTTTGATGCTTTTACAAAAAAACCCAAATAAATAAAGCTGTTCCAAGAAACTTGTCATAAGCAACTTGTAGTAGGCATTAAATAGAGAATTCCTTGAGCATGTAAATGAAAGTTGCATTATAATGTTTTGTCATGACTAATGACCTTTGTTTCATGTTACAAGAGGAACACTGTTACCAGAGACCACTACACTTCAACAAACTAGATTTCTTTTTTGTCTAATAAACTGAGAAACAAGTTATACTGAGCTTTGATTGGTTATAACACTGGATTATTTCACATTTAAGTACATTGTGGAATGTGAAGCTGCAAGTAGAGTCAACAGGTTATGCCATATCATGTCAGACAACACAGAAAACAAGGCAGAAGGGATCTATCAACAGCCCACATAATTTCTAAAGCAAAATAAGATTATGATTTAAAAAAAGCTTTTCTTCCCTACATTGTTTATTTGGTGGCATGGTAATAGTGTATAGTCTCCACCAAAGTACCTAAAATTGACTCCATATGCAGCTGTGTCCCTGGGTCTCTTCATAAGAGGATGCATGTGAAGAGGAGCAAAACACGTGCACCACAGGGGTCACAGCAACAACACATGATGACAGGCATGGAAAAATACAGTCATGAGGCAAAACAAGCTACATTTACATCAACATTTCACACAAAAAAGGCTCCCGTGAAAGCAGGACATACTTACAAGCCACAGACACTAGATCTTGTGGTAGCTAATGTATCTCAGAGCCCATGACATTTAATTTCTAGAAGCTGGATATTGCTGGAGCATGACTACTTGCAGGACAAAGGCAAGCTGAGAGACTTCACAATGTGTCAGTGAGACAGTCACTGAAGAGAAGCTGCATTTCCAACTGAAGTTGTCGTAAATGAATAACAACTTGAAGTGATGTCTAGTTCCCATAGTCTTTTCATTGATATGCTTGTGTCCTGATGGAGTCCAACCACATACCTCTACTTTTCCCCATGAGATTAAATTCCAGCTTTAATGGACCTTAGTATAGTAATTATGCTATAAAAACTTTCAGATGTCTGATTTAAATCTGCAATGCCTCTTTCAGGGAACAGCATCAGTTGCCATGCTGAACCCCAGAGTGGTGAGGCACCAGGTGATGTAGTGGCAGGGTTCTCATCTCTCTGACAGGGCTCAGAAAGGAAAAGTTCTCTCTCCATCCAAGCATGGACTAGCCTTCTATCAGAGATAGAAATGGGATTTCTAGACCACTGCCTTAACTTGGTTGGCTTTGAAATCAGTAAGCATAATTCACAGTGGCAGTAGAGTTAGGCCAGTGAGATTCAAGTGGAACTGAAAATTAATGATGCCTATAAGTGCAAGACAGTCTTCTGGATACAGAACTGTGCTGTATCCAGTGCCTGCTTAGTTTTAGTCACTGTTTTGCATATTTTCTTTGGGCAAAAGTCAGCTCCTCACTATTAATGCAAAATACCAGAGGCCAATTACTTCCTACTGTTTATAGTTTGTTGATTCTGTACTGGTTTATTGAAAAAGTGATCATGCAGAAAGACCTGTGAAATATAAATTAATATAAATGAAATATAAAGCCATTTTTTCCCTCTTCACATCTCATCTGGAAGTTTCTTCTTGTGTGGAAGCTTTGCTAGGCAAAGGCCTAACTGCTGGAACATGACACCTGCCATAATACCTGAAGCACAACATGGGAAGGAGAGCTCAAATTGTTCCCTGTTTTTCCCTCTCCTTTGTCACATACTTACTTTAATTTTCATTTCTATGTGCAATAATGTACTTCTTTTCGGATCAGTGAGAATTTTTCTTAATGTATGAATCTGCTCTGCAAAAATTGTACTACATATTCACTTTTTTAATAAGCTTCAGTGGCCCTATAATAAATATAGTTCCTCCTAACTTCCACTCCAACACACGTTTAGATTCAGAGTTAATCTTTGAAAGGAAAGAAATAGTTTCCTTTTATTGTATCAGCAGCAAGTCTTCCCAAACTCTGTAACATAACTGAGCCCTTGCTACATTTATGTTAAACCAGTAGAGCAGTTTTTATAGCAACCTACATCTCAAAGATACAAATTACCATTTACAGAAATAATGCGCTTCATCATTTGAAGAAGTTCTCCATGGCATTAGTGCAGTTCCAGACCTCAGGATGCTTTGCACTGGGCCCCAAGCACCAGATTGAGAGCATGCCTGCAGAGATCCTGCAAGAAGATGCACAATTCGGCTCACTTTCATGTGTTGTGTCTCATAGGAAAGCAGGAAAGATTTTGTTCAGAAATTACTGGTTATGACTCTGAGCAGACTGACACAGGTCAATAGAATAAAAATAAGCTTTTTTAGAACCCTAACTTTGCAGTCTTCTGCCACATTTCAAATATTTTCCAACTTTGTGTGCTTGCCCATCTTTTCTGTAACCCTGATTTGCAGAGTTTCATTGGTTGGTTTTAGATTTTTATAATGATGAAAATATAAGTGTCAAACTACTATTATGCTATGATCAAAGAAAAATGTCATAGGTATCAGCAGACATAAAATAGCTGCAGTAAAATTGTTGCTGCTGGATATAGTCCCCATTATTCATATAAAGCATAGTGTTGTCATTGATCATTATTCCTAATAGCAGCAATCCTCCCTGAATGGGTTTGTTAAAGTGTCCTCAGCATCACTGTGGGCTGTTAATGACCTGGTGGTAACAACCCACTTTGCTGTATCTACTGCTTAACCCACATTTATTTCTGTTGTTGCAGGTTTTTTTCTCAATATCAACCATCCTCTGAAAAGATTTTTAATATTCTTTCTCAGAGCACAGCTGGAGAATGCCTTCTAATTGTCATTCTGAGTATGCTTATTCTGGATCTTCTGCATAAATATACTTGCAAAAGATACTCCTCTCCTCCCAGTCCTGCTCCACAAGCAATTGCAGTGGTGGCTTCTTCAAATCTTGTTAAGAGGGGACCACATTCTGCCTTCTACCTCAGAGTCGAGCTTGTACCTTTGCTCTCTGCCTAGAGGCCACAGCACATTGCAGCACTCTGCTTCCTTCGCTGTCCAGAAAGCGTCCCCTTTTGGAGCAATACCAGGCTCTGGCCAGAAGCACCTCCATATATTCCTATAGAAACTGCATTGCTGGAGGAGTGGGATGAAGCTGCATGTTGATGTGTTCTGGGTCTGATGTACACACCCTGATGCATTCTGATGCATCAAAGTGCATACCAGGCTTCACTCTGATACAGTTTTGTGGAAAAAAACCCTTAACATAAGGATCGGTCCAGGCACCTGGAAATAATCTTATCTTCTCAAGTCTGTGTAAAACCCCAGAATCCCACTCACATTGCAGAACACAGTAGAAGTTCACTGTATATTTTTTTCCATTTCAGCTTTATCTGAATTCTCTATTTTGCAGAAAGCATCAATGACCCCAGCCAGTCAGCTTTCCAAGGACATGGACCTCTTTTGATGGAAAAAAAAGGTTTAAAAGTCATCAGTTTTGCAAACCTCAGCTTTCAGTTTGCCTTCCTTTCACAGAGAACATTTTTTCCCAACAAAAATAAATCTAATAAAATATCTAAGTAGGAAAATTTCAATCACTAACATAATTAATCTTGCTGTTGAATTCCTGCTGTGTTAGACTAGTTGATCAGTTGCTGCTTTGCAGGGATGCAGCAGGAAAATCCTAGCATTGGTTGTCTTAATAACTTTGCTGCTGTTTGGTGTTGAATACTATTATTATCTAGGCACAAAAAATATGATTCAACTACACAACAAAAATGCACATAGTATTTTCTATCATTATTTTGTTGTAAGCTTTCACATGCTTATAGATAAAACAAAGTAATGAAAACAAAGTCTGAAGTACTATTATACAAGGCATTAAGATTCAGGATATTCTTCATAAGCAGTGATGTTGTTTGACACCTCATAGAAGAGTAGAATCTTTTAAAAAAATATATGTTGAATTACCCTTTAGGCAATACTAGAAGAATACTTTGCCTTTCTTGCGTATTGTGACTAGACTTCTATAGGGATGCTCTCCTTATTGTTAAATTTTCTAACACCTCTTTCCAACCTGCCACATTACATTACTGCAAAGCCCCAGGAAAGCAAATGCATCCTTCTCATTAATCTACATCCATCACATGATATTTTATAAAGCCATGGTGTGGAGGCTTGTTAGCTATGTCATCTGCATTAACCAGTAAAGAAAAAATGTCATTTAAGTCCAACTCAGAATAGACTCTCTCCAGCATTCCAGCAGAGATAACATTGAAGGTCAGGTTCAATGGGGCTTTGCACAACCTGATCTAGTTGAAGATGTTCGTGCTCATTGCAGGGGGGCTGGACTGGATGAGGTTTAAGGTCCCTTCCCACAAAAACTATTCTATCATTATATGACACAAAAAATGTATCAAAAAGCAAAAAATTCCTATAGCAATTTCTAACAGAATAAAACGTTTGTATTTTATGTATACCAAAGACACATAGCCAAGACCTAAGTCTCTGAACATCCGACTACAGTCAAGAGTTGAATCTGAATCTAAATATCTCAGTATTATGTTCTATTCAACCATTAAACTGTGATTGACATTTCAGAGCTTTGAAGGAATTTTGTTGTTGTTAGGAATACACTGAAACTTATGTTGCCTCTCTTTCCTACTTTTTTCATTTGAGTTGGAAACTGTAAACTGAGAGCACAATTTTTATTTTTAATTCTTTAATAAACTCAAAGCACAGAGAGAGTATAAAAGAAAGAGAGAAAAAAAATGAAAAAAAGAGAAGAAAAAAACTCAACAACATCCCCCAAATGCCACCCTCCTGACCCCAACACATATTGTTAGCCCTTTAAGGAAGGCTTTGTTATACTAAGCTCAAAGGGCTGGTTTTCATGTTTCACACACAAATGCACTGATTTTAGTCATGAGTAAGATAGGATGCCTTTAATATGCTTGTGTTAAGCAAAGCAATAATTTGAAGCATGGATAAGATTCACCAAGCCCACATCAAGAAGCTACGTTCCTGCAAGCTTGGACATTCAGACTTTAACTTGAAGCTAGTGTAAGATATAAAAAATACTGCTTTATGCTGCCACACCCCCCTTCCTTCAGAGTTATTACAGAGAAAGAGCAGTGAAATGTCATAATAGGAAGAAATAGTTTCACTTATTCAATAAGGATTCTTATTCAATACCCCCAATTCTGTTCATTAGGACCTCATCTTGAGGCCACAGTAAAAGTGCCCAACAAAGTAAGAGACAGCACTCAGAATGATGAATAAATACTTTGGACTAAATGTGGTAAATCCCCAAATTGCATGAAGTGTTGGTAGGCATTTTATCAAAAGGTATTAATGTCCTGTTGGCATTGGGTGTGCCAGTTTGTTTTTATCCCTGAAAAGACTTAAGGGTGCTAGAGGCAATGATTTCCCAGGTTTCTAGAAAAGCACCACATGTGATGCTTTGGAAAGACTCATCTGTGGTTTCACATGATGTTCTGAAAGGCTCCATAGACATCTGCTTTCATAGCACAGTGATGTTAGTCTAGTTACTTGTCCTTATTATTTGTCTTTCAATAAGTGGTTTTACATTTATACTTTTCGGTATGAAGGGAAGCCTGGTTTTAACCAGAAACTCACCGTTAGTGCTGGTGGCAATTCACTGTGACATCGAAGGAAAGGTAGGCATTGTTGAGAATCTCTCCAGACTTCCCTCAGTATTTCAAAGCCATGCTGTTCTGTACACACAAAATTTTCAGTTTTATTTTTCATAACCATGCAGTCACCTGGTCTCTTTTAAGAGCAAAAACCTGGGGACTTCTCTTTAAAGCTCTGCTCTTCTTATAGGATCTTCAGCAAGTCAAAAGCTTATGCTCAAGAAAAGCTTCTCTCTTCATATGACTTTTAAGCAAGGATGTAATGTTAAAATGATTGCTGTGTGTGCAACAGTAAATTACTTCATACACTGAGAAATACCTCAGAAGAAACAGACAAACTAGTGCCTCTGCATTCTGGAAAATGTTATTTAGCTGATTATACAGGTTTATTCCCAGTTTGAATGATGCTTACAGGGCTCTCACTATTAACAGGCTAACAACAATTAAGGCAAAGTGTGTACAGGAAATAATATTTGAAATAGCTGGATGGTGTTTCTGGGCAGAGATTCAGCAATTACAATCTATGTTACACATTTTAGGTTTCCAGTGGTGCCACCACCAAAGCTAGACTGAAATTATGTCTTAAGAGAATTTCTTTCTACACTGAGAAGGAGCTGATACATGAGGGTCAGGTTTAATAAACAGCTTGTATTTGAGTTCATTAATAGAAGGAACTGTTTGTATTTCATTCCTAACTGAAATCTTTTGGAAGTGATGTCCACATGGCATTGTTTTATAAGAATTAACTCAAAGGAAGCTAATGCAAGTGGCCAAATCCTCACAACTGAACTATATAAACTTGTATATATGGGACAGTTGGTCACAGCTTGTACAGCCCCAGGTTGGTTGCTCTTTGCTAGTGTCCAGCTTCTCTGTAATTTGGGAGCAACCAGACTCCTTTGCCTCTGTGAAGAAAAAAAAAAACAACCAAACAAACAAACAAAAAACCCCACTATGAGACACCTGGGTGTTTCAAAAACAGGTAGAAACAGATAAAAATAAGCAGATTAGGTGTGCCATCATAATCTAGGACTCCAGTGCTCTAGTGCAGATTTATTGTACTTGACGGTTCTGTTTAAAGCTGCACAGATGACATATGAAGTACATCCACTAATACAGCCTAGGGCTCACAACACTTCCAGTGGGAAAGCTGCATAATTTTTAGTCCCTTAAAATCTTATCAGCCTATGATGAGGACTTCAGCAAAATGAAGGCTTTAAAATAGAAAAAGTAAATGAACAAAACTGCTTTAGACAGCTGTTATATGAGGTAGCAGGTGGTGAACCTACCCAGAGGTCCCAAGAAATACTAATATTTAAAAGGTCTTACATTTCACTAACTTCAGGAAAGTGTGTGACCCTGTCTGTCGCCTTAAGGGAACACAAGCCATAGAAATGGGAATTAATGAATTAGAGAAGGGCTTTCAACTTCTCTGAAATGTTTCTCTCACAGCACTTCCCCAAACCTGTTCACCATCCCCAGCTGCTCATCAGCATACCAGGCTGACACCCCACTGGGTTCCTGGTAGC
The DNA here is from genome assembly GCA_013396655.1 of Campylorhamphus procurvoides. Classification (NCBI taxonomy): domain Eukaryota; kingdom Metazoa; phylum Chordata; class Aves; order Passeriformes; family Dendrocolaptidae; genus Campylorhamphus; species Campylorhamphus procurvoides. The sequence goes on along the minus strand of WBMV01003016.1, from coordinate 62,409 downwards.
CTTCCCTCCCACCAGTCTGCCCAGGTCGCTGCAAGTGAGATGTAAGTATTACTCCTTCCAACTCTACCTCTCTGAATCACACATGAAAGAATTATCATTAAAATCCACATTCATCACACAATCTTCACTCATGTCAACAACAAACATCAATGAAAAAAAATAAATTCTCCACAAGAAAATCAAGATAATATTATCACAACACTGAATGGAAGTGGACAATTTACACACCATCCACTCCTCCTTCCTTTGCCACAATTACAACAACAGAAAATCCTCACAATCGCCCCAGTGTCTTACATTGTTTAGTCCATATTTCGCCCACTACTGCTCCCCAATAGCAACCTTACCTCAAATTCCTCATGCTCCATGTTAGGCATCAAAAAGGACTGTGGTGGCTTGACCCTGGCTGAATGACAGGTGCCCACCAAGCCACTCTATCATTCTCCTTCTCAGCTGGACAGGGAGACATAATATGACATAATATGGGTCAAGGTAAGGACAGGGAGAGTTACTCAGCAATTACCATCACAGACAAAAAAGGACTCAACCTGGGGAAATGAACTGAAATTCTTGCCAATTCTATCAGAGCAGGTTAATGAGAAGTAAACTCAAATTTCAAGAACACCTTTCCCCCACCGCTTCCTCCTTCATGGATTTAACTTTATTCCAGATTCTGTCTCTCTTTCCCCACAGCTGTGCAGAGGGATAAGGAATGGGCATTGTGGTCAGCTCATCACACATTTCTGCCCTTCCATACTCCTCAAGAGGAGGAGTCCTTTACCCACTTCAAAGTGGGGTCCTTCCCTCAGAAGATAGTCCTCCATGAACTTCTCCAATGTGAGGCCTTCACAAACTGCTGCAGCACAGGATCTCTGAAGTGAGGTGCAGTCCCTCAGGAACAGACTGCTCCAGCGTGAGCCTCTCAAGTCACAAGTCCTGCCAGGACAGATGCTCCAGCATAAGTTACTCTCTCCATGGGGCCACAGGTCCTACCAGGAGTCTACTGAACTATGGGTTTCCCATCTCCTTCATCTTCTTCTGTGTTGACCTTGGGGTATGCAGAGTTGTTTCTCTCACATATTCTGACTCCTCTCTTCTCTGGATGTAATTTGCTTCTGACCAACAACTTTCCTTCCTTCTTAAATACATATCCCAGAGGTGGTATCATACCTGCTGGTGGGTTCAGACTTGGCAAGTGACATCTTGGAGCTGGCCAGCATTTGCTCTGTCAGAGAAGGGAGAAGCTTGCAGCAGCTTCTCAGAGAAGCCATGACTGTAGCACTGCCCTGGCTACCAAAATCTTGCAATGCAAACCCGATACAACTATGCTGTATAAAGAGTGGTAGTGTAAAGGTTAGCTCTGTCACGGTTTCTGCTGGTGCACAAAGATACCATGGCATTTTTTGGAGTTGGCTGTCATCTGTCACCTGTCATCAGTTTTGCCTATAGCAGCATGCAATTTTCATGGATCTAATATTTTTAGCTGTGTGATGCAATTCTTTGCTGTTCTGGACATTGCTTATAGCTTGAGAGTGTGATGTTACTCTGAAATTCACACAGACTGCCACTGAGACAAAGTTTGGCAATTGGAAAAAAAAATCACTTGTTTTTTACCAGATAAGGATACATTGCTAATTTAGAATTAAATATGCATCCCCATCTCATTCAGATAGACAGCCATACAATGGTATCTTTTAGGTTTACAAGATGGGAAGGGTTGGGTGGGGGGGTGTTGGCAGGAAAAGAACAGCTATATTGTGATTGTTTTTTCACTGTTGTACCTAGTCAGGTGTGCTAGTCATTGAGTCGTGGCCCTGCACAGGACAACCACAAAAATTACACCATGTACCTTAGAGTCTTGTCCAAACACTTTTTGAACTCAGTCTTTGTGCTGTGACCACTTCCCTGGAGAGCCTGTTCCAGTGTCAAACTGCACTCTGGGTGAAAAACCTTATCATAATATCTAACCAAATCCTCCCTGACATAACTTTAGGCCATTCCCTTGGGTCCTGACACTGACTACCAAAGAGAAGAGAAGCCTGTCCTTCTGCTTCCCCTCATGAGATGGCTGTAGACTCTGGTGAGGTCTCTCCTCAATCTCCTCTTCTCCAGGCTGAACAACCTAAGTGACCTCAGCTGCTCCTCATACGGCTCCCCCTTTATGCCCTTCACCATCTTCGTAGCTCTCCTTTGGATGCTCTCTAATAGATTAATATCTTTGCTACTAAAAAAAAAGGAGGTCTTGAGAGTTTATTTCACTGTACATTCACCGTGAGCAGCTATTAGATGTCTGGAATGCCAGTTGAAATCACCAGGAACCTCTCTGGTATGGGCATAGATGGCCCACTGTAAGTGAAATTTTTGTTGCCTGGCTACAGCTGCACATTCCATATACAGGTGGGACTAGGCTGCCCAGGTTAAGTGTGAAACCCTGTATCTTCAGCTGATATTTACATTTGATTTCAAGTTTGACTTGCTGCAATTCAGCCCAATAGACATAGGTAGATGAAATTCAGGGCAGATCAGGCATTCAGTATGCTGCACAAAATTATCACATTGGGGAAGGAATGAAAAGAGGAATGACCAGAAATTTTGGACAAAAGGAGCAGCTGCAGAAGCCACATGCCATTGTGCTTCAGGTCTCATCAAATTTTGGCTTCTCAGTCAAGTCTGACATTCAAGCACCTTCAGGGTTAGGCAGTGTATTTTGGTGAGGCAGATTCCAATTGCTTTATTGGGTGTGACTCTGAATCTCCAGGATGATAGAGAATTTCCCTGGTCTGGAGCATGCTATGGAGGACACCATGCAAACACTCAGACTGGCTGCACTAGCCCGGATGGCCACAGTAATTAACTAGTGTCATAAGGTCACACCAGTATAAATTTTGAGATCAGAACTAATATGCCTGGATGCGCTGGACAATAACAAGTGATTACTGTCCTGCTTCAGCTGGGACAGAGCTAATTTTATTCCTAGTGCCATGCTTTGCATTTAGGATGAGGATAATGTTAAAAACACACTGATGTTTTAGTTGTTGCTCAGTCGTGCTTACCTTAAATCAAAGGACTGTTCAGTCTCCAATGCACTGACAGTTAGCAGGTGCACAAAAAGCTGGGAGGGTGCACAGCCAGTACAGGTGACTCAAACTAGCCAAGGGGATATTCTATCCTATAAAACGTCATGCCCAGTATCCATACTGGGGGGAAAAGGCCAGGAGAGATTATCACTGCTTGGGGATAGGCTGGGCATCAAACAGCAGGTAGTGACCAATTGCATTGTGCATGACTTGTTTTTCCTTGGGTTTTATTCCTCTCTCTCTCTCTGCTACCTCCCTTTACATTGTTGTTGTTGTAGCTGTTTATTTTACTTCAATTTGTCTCAGCCTACAGAGTTTACATTTTTCCAGTTCTTCACCAGGACCCACTGGTGTGTGGGACTAACTGAGCTTGCAGGTGCATGCTACTTAGTTATCAGCTGGGATTAAATCACAACCCACAATAACTACACACCTCACTGTATAGTTATGCCTTTTGCATTACTTATCTTCTCAGCAGTCTACCTAAAGTCGTACTTCCTAAATTTCCCTTTGGAAAAAAATGCAGTTCTCCAGTTTCTCCAATAACACAATCAACAGAAATTAGAGAAAGTGAGCAAGAATTATTTGAAATATCCAAACATCACTCTTCCAGCATCCACTACTTTTGGGCTCAGAGAGTAGTGCTTTTTGATTTCCAGAGTCTTTGGCATGACCCTGTAGCACTCCTTACTGTTGGAACATTGACTTAGTGGGAATTCACCCTTCATTGGCTCATCCCACTCCCATCATGCAACTTTAGTGGCCTCCAGTAACAAGTAGTTCAAGGAACACATACAGCTAAGTTTCAGTTTCTTAGGGCTGCTGTGTCCTGGGGAAGTGAGACCTACTCAAACCCTTAAATTGTCAATGTGTATCTCTCCTTCACTTATAACAGCTCCTTCAGTTTTGTCCAACTTTTACCTGTCTGTCAAATATGGTTGAAGACTTCAAAATAAAAATGTTCAAGAAATGCTGTGAAAATTTGTGTTAGGATAGAAGACTGATTAAATCACCATTTGAGAGGGTGAATTAAAGCCATTTTTTCCTTATCAAAACATAGAGGCTTCATCCAGATGGCCCATAAGCACACGAGTGCTGGCCAGCTGCTCTGCACATGCCTAGCTTTCAGATAATGTACACCAGTACTCAACTGGATTGGTGTGAAGGGAACTGGGAAGGTACTGAGGTGGGGGAATGGCACTGCAGAGTGCAACATCAAGGTCATGGTACAAAGATGAGATACTGCAAAGAGAAGGTTAGTAGTGTTTAGGACACACACAACACAAATCCTTTGGGAAATCAGGCCTTTTCTTTGTTTAAGGAATTATGGTATGACACATATAAACATCGACTGTGGGGAGGAATGCAATACACACACTTCGTGGTACACTGATGCAATAGAAACACATTTTAACTCTGTGTCATATTAAAAAGAAGTGACACTATGAATATTGATCAAAGTTCAAAGGCGTGACATCCTACAGAAATAGTCTTGGTCTAGACAGTCTGAGCAGACTTAGATCGTTAAAGACACCATCCTTAGACAAGAATTTAATGAGGACTTTCACAACACCCAAGCAAGCTTTGTAACCAGAATATTCAAATGCCTCAGTCGATAGTGACCAGTCCTCCATTCTCTGCAACTGCAAGTCAATATTATCTTCAAAATTAGCAAAAACTCAGGATCTCTGGAGTCTGGATTCTTAACAAATCTTTTTCATAAATTGTAAGCTCTCAATCACTGTATTTTTTTTACTACAAATGATTCACACTGAATGTCAAGTGTGCACCACCACTGACCTCAATCAAAATAGAAGCTACAGTTTATTTTCTTAAACAGAATTTGCTCATCCAAAACTTAGAGTAGCAAAGCACTATAGGCCATCAGCAGCCAACTGCTGATGCCCTACAGACTGCTAAGAAGCAAAGAATCTCCTCCAGGGATAAAATAGGTTCTATCATGTCAATGTCTTTTACACCTGATCTGAAAATAGATGAGAGTCCTTCACTCCAGCTGCCTTATTCTAGGAGAGTCTTTGGGTGTATAGAAGAGTTAAAACTTTGGTACCTCATTCAAAAGACCAAACTTTCAGACATTCCCTTAAATTTAAAATAGCATTTCCCCACACACACTTTAATTACTCTGTCCAAGATAATTTTATGTTTTTGTCTTTCAAGGTATGTAGTCTGGGAAAAATGTGAACACTGTCAAAAATGTCAGGCAAATTATGGATAATAACCTACAATGTTATGAAATGCCAAATATTAGCATAGATCTATTAAAACTAACTTATGTGATGCTTGCTGCTTCTACTTGTCATTATTGGCATAATTCAAAATACTATTATCTCCTGTAATCTGGACAAACTCCCATCTGCATCATTTATGCATTTTCTGCAGTAAGACACCACCTGGCAGCCTTGGAAAAGCTCTTCCTGAATCTAAATTTTCCATCCGATTTCAGTTTTCAGAGTAAAACCATCATCATGACCAGTTTTTGCTGAAAGTGGCTTGGTCTAGTAGTTAAATGTTTTAAACAAAGGAGCAGTATTTATTTCCTCTTGGAGAACCTCCATGCCTGCCAGCCTTCAATTGACACCTAAATTACATTCAGCAATACTGTAGAACTGTGCTCTAGCATTCTGGAAAATCCAAATGATCTCATTAAAGAAGATCCTCTTTACACATCTGCATTCTGCAGTAATTCTTACTTTGCCATTGAGGGCAAGGACTTTCTGGAATATTTGTGACTCAGGTGATGAGGTGTTTGAAAAGGCCAGATAGTATTTCGCCTACTCACTACACACTACCACCTGTAGCAGTACTGTTGTGGTTTAACCTTGTTCACAGCTAAACACCACAGTTTTTCACTCACTACCCCATAGTGGAATGGGGGAGAGAACTGTGAGGAAGGTAAAGCTCATAGATTGAAATAAAGACAGTTTAATAATACAGATAAGGAAGGGGAAATAATATTTAGAAAAAGAATACACAAAACAAGTGATACAGAATGCAATCGCTCACCGCCTACTGACCGATGCTCAGCCTATCCCCCAGCAGTAGGTCCCCACTCCCTAGAGAACTCCTCCATTTTTACTATTCAGTTTGACACCATATGGTATGGAACATCCCTTTGGCTGGTTGTGGCCAGCTGTCCTAGCTGTGTCCCCTCCATCTTCTTGTGCACTCCCAGATTACTTTCTGGCAGAGCATGAAAAGCTGGAAAGTCTTTGGCTTAGGGTAAGCCCGGCTCAGTAACAACTAAAACATCAGTGTGCTACCGACATTATTCTCACCCTAAATCTAAACCACAGAGCCTGTACTAGCTACTAGGAAGAAAGCTAACTCTATTTCAACCAAAACTAGGACAAACACAAATAATAGAATGAAGTCATAGTACAGTCAGTTTAAGGTATTCTCTAAAGTTAAGATCTAGCCTAATACACACAGGCATAAAAAATTACAGCACTGAATACCTGGCTTCTACCCTGAGAATGTAAATACAAACATGATGGCAGATGGTAACAAGGGAAACATCTTAATCCAGCTTTTGCAGTGACCATTTTCAATTTCACAGTTGTACAGAGGGACCCCATCTTCCCGTAGATAGATTTCTGACTCCCAGACCTGTTTTTGGCACCTTGTGCATTGAGCCTAATTTGAATAGGTTTAAAGGATTAAAAGGATTGGTTCAGAAGATTAAAAGGAGGAGTTAGTCTCTTGATTAAAATACAACCTCAACATGGCAAATTCTAGCAGAGCTGAGTTACTGTTGGTGATGCAAAGCAGAAGTAAAGGTGAAAGCTTTGGAAGATGCAGGTTGTAACCGGTTGAAATTGGCCAAATGCCAATTTCCCAAAGGGCCCCGGACAGAGGCCCCCAAGACCCCTCCCAACCACGGGGAGGGGGGGGAAGAGAGGGAAGAAAACCACGGACCCAAACTTCAGTAGGACTAAAGCAGTTTATATATATATATATATATATATATAGAGAGAGAGAGAGAGAGAAGGAAGAGAAAGGAAAACAACAAGTTTTCACTTCCCTCTTTTCCAAAAAATTGTTGTTTCCCGAAATCTCAGGACCCCTTCCTCCCGACTGGGTAATCAGCAGGTCTTTGTCTCGGCCCACTACCACCGCAGAGCGACCACAGGGAGTTTCTCTGCCCTCCAGCCCTCCCAGAAGAAGGCTGCCCCACTGACTTCCGACTCCCCTCTTTATATCTTTGCTTACGTAAAGAAATGAGATGGAATACTTCCTTAGTTATGACCTTAGTTACCAGGAAGGTAAACTAAAACCACTACACAGGTTCAGTATGTACAACCACCATGGACAACCTTGGCCAAGTCTCTTACTCCTTGCCCTTTGGCTAAGTGGGGAAAATAAGCATCCTTCTACCCTGCAGAAATATAAAGACAGACTGAGAAAGGCAGTGGGAATTGTATGTATGCCTAAGATATTTTTCCTGATGAAACTTCTGCTAGTTAAGGACCCAACAGACTATTGACCTCTTTTCTGTGTTGACCAGTAACAGCACCTGAAGGAATAACATGAAGCTGTGTCAGGGGAAGTTTAGGTTTGGATAGCAGAAAAAGGTCCTTCACCCAGAGGGTGATTGGTCACTGAAACAGGCTCCACGGGGGACTGCTCACAGCACCAAGCCTGACAGAATTTAAGAGGCATTTGGACAACAGCCTCATATATGGCATGCTTCTTGGGGCTGTCCTGTGCATGGCCAGGATTTTGACTCAATGATCCTTGTCCATCTTTTCTAGTTCATGATATTCTGTGATTCAAAAAGGCAAAATAAAATTGAACCCTTTTAATACAAACACATATGTTAAAACTACAAGCTATATAAGACAGAAGCTCCTTAAAATCAAGACAGTCTGAGCCATGTACAAAGACTGTTTAGCTCCAAAAAGTCATCCTGAACGCTCTCTTACAAAGATACTTGCAATCATCAGTACTGAGAACCTAAACATTTTGGGCTGCAAGATTTGATAACATAACTCAAAAATTACTATTATCTTGCAATTTTGTAAAGTCACAGCTGAAGTGAAATCCTGCCCAAGATGAATAATTCTGGGAGGTGTCAGTCACACTGCCTTTGGCTGGAACCAAATAGAGCTGAGCTCTAGAAGAATTAGGGATTACAAAATTAGGGAAAACAAACTGGTTTGTAATTTACGTGTGCTGTTCCATAAACACACTCAGAGTAAACCCATTCCTCCTATCATTCTTTCAAATACTGCATTTCTTTCCCCTGACTAGTAATCCCAAGTACACCACATTCTTGGTATCTTCCTTCCTGAGACAGATTAACCTTCTGCTGCCTGTGCCTCATCTGTGCATCACAGAGTGACATGATCACCACAAGCTTCCAACAGTGCCAGACTGTGTGACCCAAAAAACTTTTTCCCAAACTAAAAAGTGTCTTTCTTGGTGATAAATAGCTGTATTGATAAATTAGATATTAAACTTGAAGTAACCAATACTATTCAAAACTTATTCCTGGTATCATTGACTTGCAAGCTGAGAAGGTTTCTGATGGTTCAAAATATATACAAATGCATCTAACCTGAGTTCAGCTCAGACCCTGAATTAAGTAGTCCAAACCATTTGTTCCTGCCTTTCTTACATGCTGAACAAAATGAAGCCTAGGATGGCAATCCTGAGAAAAACAGCTTTCCCCAGGGCAATTAAATAGGTCTTAATATTCAAAGTTTTGTGATGGTGCTCTGTGCACTGAAAACTAAAAGCTTCGATAGGAAAAATTTGCTTTGTGGCAAATCCGTTTCCTCTAGTTCAAGTCAAATAAAACATTAAACCTAAGCATATTGTTCCTAAACAATACTTCAAAAATAATTTTAAAGTTTCATTTTATAATAATCTTCTATTCCTCAACCAAATAATTTACAGAGAAAGTTCAGCAAGATTTATAAAAAGCAGCGATAATGTATTAGCCTAACTGCTGTTGCTGGGAAAAGAAAATAGACAAATACTAAACAAAAACAATTTTTCATGTCTGAAACAGAAGTAAAATGTCAAGATCAATACAGGTAAAGGACCATTGTCCAGTCTCAGCTTAATGATAATCAAATAGATACTGGTCAGGCTGTATTAATTCAAAAGAAGAGCATAAGACCCAGAGCAAGTCTGGTTTCTAATGATGTAGCACCAAATAACTGCAAAGGCAGTAGGCTTGCAAAAGACTGATGGACTGTTTTCATTAGTGGAACATGTATTTTTATTTCCTTAAAGAAATCAATAAAGAGCTGCATATTCCATATTCTTTAGCTTTTTGGATCTTTGGCCTCAGTAAGTAACTTCTTAAACTATGACTTATTTGACTTTAGACTAAAACAAAGTCCCTTTGACCTTTCTTTTTTAAAAGAACTTTTACCAAGGTTCAGCTCACAGAAAGTCTATATCTTATTAAAACATTTGATACGACTACACTCATTTTCTTCAGACCTGGCTTTTCTCCATAAAGCTTGATGAAACAGCATCAACCAGCTGCCTGATTTGTAGGATCATGAAGCAATTGCACAGAGATTGCTTTACAAAGTGAAGAAAGTTTTTCTTAAGACGTTGCAAGACACAGCTCTTTCAGCATCAGTAAGCAAGTAATCCCTCAGCTGGGCCAGCTGAGAGCAAGCTTTGTAAGCTGTATGCCCAGAAGTTTTTTTGTACTACAGTAACACTTAAAGGTACTATCTAGGGAATAAGATGTTTGTCTAAATATTGCATTTTCTCACACAAAAGGGAGATAGGTGATTTAAGAATAAACTGGAACCTATAGCTACACATCTTACTGTAGGAAAAACTAGAAGCAGAGATCAATAAATATCAAGACTCTCACATTTTTTCTATGTTATCTATGTGGTTTTCCAATGTTAATAGCAATTGCAGAACTAAAATTTAATCAGAATGACAATACTGCACACTACAAAAATCTTTTTCCCAAACAAGGTATTTTGCTTGGAAAATCCTAACAGGCTCTTTCAGTTTCCTCATCATCCCTCTAGCCTAATGTACTAACATCAGCATATGTTTCACAGGTTCCAGTTCTTTTACTATAATTAGAGAACTGAACTATATCTTGCAGTCGTCAGTTGCAACGAAAACTAAAGCCTACAACAGAAAGACTAAGTAAGAATGTGATGTTCTGGTTTATTATGCTGTTTGGTTAATAGTTCCCTTAATTTATAATTTATGCATTAGGACGGCCAAAACAGGAAGTGAATACCAATTAAACAACAATCAGTCCATTGCCACAAGCAAGTCAAAGATAGGACGCCACTGGGAGTGTGTACAGGAAAATAAGTTAAATCTGATAACATGGTACAAGAGTCATTAAACACCCTAAAGACACTTACTAGCACACTGTGATTTATGCCTGATTTAATGACAAGTCTGGGTTATCTAAATGCCTTTCAAAACAAATTTCCAATAAATAAATCCAGAATAACATAGAATTTATTTGTAGAATAACTCCTGTGAAGTACAAAGAAGTACAAAGTCCATGAAATTAATCCCTTCCACAGTCCTCAAGTTGAAGTTTTGTTTTCAAAGAACACCATAGACCTTTCATTTTGTGTATATATATGTATTTTTATCATTTCCATCTTTAATCTTTCCAATTCCACAGTTAATATGATTCCTACTATTCCTACTGATATACAAATACAGTGTTTCAGGCTTTGGGCAGAAAATTAAGGTCAGAACAAGACAGCCCATTCATTGATAAACTAAGGCACAAAAGGAACTGAACAGTGCTGTCTCAGCATTTCTCAGATCTGACTTGTTTTGTAACCCAGAGAAAGGTTCATGAATATCCTAATCTACTGCCCACTGGTGTATTTCCCATAAGCCATCATATTATTTCTCACACCCAGCAAGCTTTCCAAGTTAAACCCAAGCAATTAATCCCATTTAAAGAGTAGTCTAAATAATTAATGGTACTAGGCTTCATGGGAACACCTCTGACTAAGGCAGGATTATAACTCTGAGCTCCCCTCCAGGTAGAGTCACACAACAGTGCTTTTACTCATACACAATTCAGGTTCTGTTGGTCAAGTACAGGGGTCCAGAACTTAGTCAGGTATCTGCCAATGAGTGCACAATGTAAAAATGAATTAGGAACAAAACAAAAGAAAACAGGGAATGATTCTTTAATTTAAAGGAACCAGAGCTCCAGAGGCTTGCTTTGGAATTCCATAAAAAAGTAGCCACTACCCTAAAGTCTGAGTGTTTTAGAGAGCTTCAAGGTTTGAAAACACAAATCAGGAAAATTCATAGATTTTCATATCTGTGTTTGGTTAACAATACTTTGCTTTTTAATCTTTTATTATGTTTTCCATTTAATTTTTTCTCAGATCTTGTTAGCTTTATCTGAATTGAAGGCACGCTAGAATTCAAGTTATCATAGAATCATAGAACTAACCAGGTTGGAAAACACTTCCAAGATCATCAAGTCCAGCCTTTGATCCAACCACTGTGCTTACTAGGCCATGGCACTAAGTATCACATCCAGTCTTGCCTTAAAATCCTCCAGGGATGATGACTCAACCACCTTCCTGAGTAGCCTATTCCAATTCTTGATTACTCTCTCCATAGAAAATTTCCTCCTAATTGTCTAACCTAAACCTCCCCTGGCACAGCTTAAGCCCATGGTCTCTTGTCCTATTGCTGGTCACCTGGAAGAAGAGACTGACCCTCTCCTGGCTACTCCTTTCAGGTAGTTGTACAGAGCAATGAGGTCTCACCTGAGTCTCCTCCAGGCTAAACAACCCCAGCTCCCACAGCAGCTCCTCTTAGGACTTGTTCTCCAGTCCCTTCACCATCCTCATTGCCCTTCTCTGGACCGGCTCCAGCACCTGAATGTCCTTGCTGAATAGAGGGGCCCAGACCTTCTGCCTTTTTTCTTTCTTTTTGTTTTTTTGTTTTGGTTTTATGTAAACAAACTTTACCCCTGCTGTGATATCGTAACTCACAACTGAGTTTCATTCTAGTATTATGCTAGTACATAAAACTTCAGGCTAAAGAAGTCACATATTAATGCATTGTTTGGACAATTTGATGTACAAACTGGATGGTGGGAGTCAAAAATGATCACCTGATTATATAGAATTTCCTTTGCATTTTCGAGGAATAAAAAAAAAAAAGTAAAAAAATTAAGAGTTCAGTAGTATGTTTCATTCAACTGCATTTTTTCACTTTCCTGGTCTGGATACTTGTTCTGTCTGATATCTAAGTTGTATAAATGATGTATTAAAAAGGAAAAGAAATCCTGACAGTTTGTTACCCAATATTCAGATCACTAATGGCTGAACATTTGCAAGACAGAGGCCCTCCTGCTACAAAGCAAAGAGTTTCCTGAAGTGATTAATGTCAGACTGTGAGGAAAGAAAACAGTGTAGAGCTTAAAATTAGAACAGAAAACAACAAAATTAAGATCAGTTAGTTGCCCTAATGGCAATGTTGATGAATTCAGAGATACCCTGAAGACAATAGCATGTCATACTGTAGGAAAACTAAACCCTGGAAAGCTAGCTAACTGTTTATGCCAAGATGGTAAGCTGATTATATCATTGTACTGTTACTCTATTGTTCTAGCCAAAAAAAAAAAATATTGAGGCATATATTGAAACTTGCTCATCTAAATGTATCTGCCGTGAAGTTCAGAGAGATATAATCAAGAATGTGCAACCTACAGCCTGGTTGTAGTAGCTTGAAATTCTTGTGTGATGCCCTCTTTTTCATCTGTGAGGACTTTAAAAAGAAAAGGAAAAATTGATTGTTATTACTACAAATAGGGTTCTTCTACTGAAACTCGTTCAGCAGGGACTTCCTTTTCACTCTGGGTTTATTAGCCAGATCATATACTGATACAAGCCATGGCAACATGTTCCCTTGTGTTCTGTCAGGGATTGTACAGTTATAGAAATATGCAGTATTGCACAGAAACAGGACAATTGATCCAGATTCTTAAGAGAATCCACCAGCTTTGCTGCAGGCTTCCTAAGTGAATCACAAGAAGCTTTTCCAGAGATGTTTTCCATTTCCTTGTATTTAAAGAGATGATTTAATTCAATTTTGCCTTTGCCTGGTCTAATTTACCTGTTGGGAACTGAACTCAGAGACCTTCTTACATGTGGCATGTAAGATTGACATCCTTTGGCATCATTTGGCATCAGTTAGCATGTACCTCAGTAAATCCCAAATATTGGCTGAAGTTTGTAGAAGTAAATATTAATCTTCCACTGCTATGATCTACTTACTTTGCGAAACATACCCACGAGTCCTGGCAGACTCCAAAATAAGACATTGTAATTTGTACAGAAAAGAAAGCAGTTTTATTCTAACCATGCTCATTTTCAAAGTTACATTATCATCAGGAAAATAAGAGAGTGCCTACATTAGGATTTCAGTTTAGATGAATGACACATTTCTGAAACCAATTTTGCAATAGTCTTTACTAAAAGTATTTTGATTTGCACTGCAGGTGGTCTCAGAGAATAAAACTGAACTCCTTTTGGATGAAAGTAAACAAGACGATATACTCTAAGAACACAGCTAAATGCTTTTTAAGTTCCATTTCACTTTCAGCTCACAGGACCAGACAGGAGCTTCTCAAAATTGTAATCTATCTCTCTCTCTCTCTCTCTCTTTCTCTTTTTATAAATATATATATATCTATGTATGCATGTATGTATATACATACAGATCAGCCACAAAATGCACATAGTTTGGATGCTGGATCTTTAACACCAAACCAGTGTCAGTATCTCCAGGTATTAGGAATGATGCTATATTTCTAAATATTTTAAAGTTACTCAGTCATACTTGTTATTTAAATAAGAGGAGCAGTACAGTTTTTAGCCAAGATGAAACTCTATAGAGAAGAAGTCATTAGCAAGGGCATCAGCAGACCCCATTAGCTCATCTCCTGGAGAGTCAAGATCTCCATCAAGCATCTGGTAAGGAAGTTCAGGTATCTAAGTACAAGATTAGCCTCTACAAAGTCCTGTTATGTTTCCATGGCTTTAGCCACCTTACCTCAGTTTTTCTCCTACATAGCCATGTCTGCAGATGCAGGTCTCTGCTTGAGAACTTCCAGTTGCCAGCTTCTGAAAAAAAACCACATTTGAATTGGACAGACTTGGACCTTGCCATTCTGATCAGCATGTGTGCTTCTCAGAAGCACATACCAGGATTATCAAGCAAATATTCCAGTTAAGTGAATCTCAGCATCCTCTGTCACGCCACTTTCTTTCTACTCCCTCCTTCCCTCACTCCTGCTTTGTCTGCTGGTTCCTACTCCCTCAGTACATGTTAAAATCCTTCCTGAGTTGATTCAAGCTGCTAACCTAGTGGAAAACTGTTTTCTTTTTTCTTTCTGAGGTAGGTGAAGGATGACGAAGCTAAAGTTCTACAGGATGAGCAATTTAAACCAACTCATAGGGAACGTAAGGGACAAAACCAAAGTGAACAGAGAAAAAGCATAGCCAAAACAGATAAAGAGGAGGAAGACAAAAATAAAAACAGACAAAAAGAGGAGGAAGTCCTCCTCCTTCCACAGCTTTCACATTGGGTCACAATTTTCCATGAACATGAAGTGCTGCTGTAAACTCTTTGTTTTTAAGGGACATTGGGAAATTGGAGAGCAGGCAGCAAACTATCATAAAAGTAATAAGAAAAAGAGTACAGTTGTGAATAACTCTATTAGAGTGAGCAGCGCAGGATGTTAAATCACTTTTTTTTATCCAGTTGAGAAACACACAGCAAGAAGTAATATGTAAAAGGTGAAGCCAGATATACTCAAAATAGTCTAGCAAAGTGTTTTGCTAAACTCTGAAATTAGCTACTAAAAGAAGTGTAGATTCTCCTCTCCCCATGCTTTTGAATCAAGTTTGAATGCCTTTATGAAGTGAAGTCTCAAAGACAATCACCTCACCCAAGCACCAGTATGCAAGTAAAACTCAGTGGCCTGAGTGGGATTAGTTTAGAAATCCAGTGATCTGTCCCAAACTCTGCAGAACTGTGACTGACACCAACTGAATTAGAAACAGGATCAGTCTGCATAAGTTCATTAACTTAGTGAAAAGAGATCTAATGAATAAGTAACTCCACAAACACTCAGCACAATGATTTCTATTTGCACCCTCAAAGGCTCCTTGCTCCAGCTGCTTGTCAGGCAGAGGAAGCCTGTCATTCACTCCTTTGTAACTCTACCCATTGTCCAAAAACCCTTTTCTTCTATGGAGAAACCCCTTATTTTGGTCTTATGGAGAAAACTTGAAGAGCTCAGAAAGGGAAAGGGAGCCTTTAGCTCAAAACAAAGGGAAATAGAGCTTCTGCCAGCAGGAGGCTAACAAGTAAATGACTATTTCTGTATTTCTAGGGTCTGAGCACAATCTCTGCAGGCAGTGTCGAGCCCTGTGTCAGTTTCCTGCCCTGCCAGCCTTTCACAATAGGTCACGATGTCTGCTTAGGAGAATAAAACCTTATTCCTCCAGAAAATTGGCTCAGCTAGCTCCCAGTCAGGATGTTCCCTGTCAACTCGGCTTGCTACCCGTCCACAACCCTGAGGCTGGCTGATGGCCTAAATAACAGCAAATTATGTATGTATAAATCAAAAAATCAAGTACCAATAATGGCAGGAGTAGAGCAGGGATACATTCCATGTGGACTCTGTTTACCATTTAATGTTCTGCATTAATAGTCATTATATTGTAAAATAATGTAAAACCTCCACCAGATGAAAACATGACTTGTATTTGTGCTGTGCATTACAGCCCCAGAAGAGACCAAGGATGGCTGCACTAAGGCAAGTCATTTAGCATCAAAAACTAAGGCAGCTGCAGGGGGCTCTTTCTCTAAGCTTTCTAGGAAACTCCTCTGATTGGCTCAGAAGAGAAGGGAGAAATCATTTCTCTGCTAAGCAGCTCTATTAAAGCCATCTCAGCAAAAGCCAGGAGGAATCTTCTCTCACTGAAAACAGAAAAAAAAAAAAAAGGAGGTGGGGGGAGAAAGAAAGCTAACTCAATTGCAAGACAGAGGAAATGCTCAGAAAGGAATTCTGGCACATGTTTCCTCCTGCACCCTATGGGCACCTTACACAAGGGAAAGGATAATAAGGAATTAAATGTGCCCAGTCAATATAACCTGCCAAGACCTTTTTCAGAAGCAGAGAGGAAGGTTAAAGAACTTGTGACTCAGCAGCTGCGGCATTCATCTCATTTTCTCTGAGAATTCGGAGTCATCCTGAGTTGTCTTCTTTCAGCATTTTTCTAATGACAGCTTTTTTTCTGCCTGCTGCCTTTAATTAATTGAATTTCTGGACAACCACTTTTGTAACAGAAGAGAAAGGTCACAGAATAAGAAATGAGGTATTTCTGTCTTAATTTCTGCTTATAATATGCTGCTCTAGATGCAGCTTGAGTTGTGTGATAATGCATTGCTGAGAAGTCATCTGCAGTGATCAATGCTATTGGTTTCAAGAGAAGCACGAATTTTGCCCAATTCATGTAAGAAGAAACATCCCATTAACTTCCAAAAGGATTGAAAATTTTTATATTCAGGCGTCAGAGGGGAAAAGAGTTTAAAAAAGAATCATCAAGAGCAGTTACCTCAAAATCATCAGTGCACTAAGCAAGAGTTCCTCCTTTACATGTCCCAACAAACATATTCATTACTTTCACATGGTCTTTTAAGACATGCTTCGTAATCATTCTTTGATACAAATAATTCCCTTTCTGCCTCTGCAAGGCAGTAAATAAAAGAATAGCCCTTTTTGTGATAAGAACATCTAAAAAAGTAAGAAGTGTTCCTTTTTAACTGATCTGTTCATGAGTAAAAACAAAAGGATAATTTATTACAAGTGATCCTCTGCCAACAGTCTCTATGCCTGTTACCAATTTCAAACACTTTATGTTCCCCCTCCAGAAAGGCTTTGTTCATCATTAGAAGATGGCTATTGTAAATAGCACTTCCAGCATTAATATTAAATACAGAAATATATTCAAACCAGGTTATGGCTGGAAGGCAAACTGACACAAGCCAGGAAATTCTTAAGTCAAATCCAGCCCTCAGCTAGCACTGTTGTGAAAACAAATACATGGGAGTTAGCAAGGTGCCCAGGGTCAGCACAAAGTGTACACTTCCTGGCTTTTGTCAGACTATGTCAAAACATCGACCTGACCTAAACATTAGATTTGCCATGTTTAAGAACAGCTTCTCGTGCTGGGAAGAGAGAAAGGCACACCTACCTTCCTGTTGTGTCTCCCCTGGCTTCAGGGAGGGATGGCTCATGACCACAATGCCTGCCCTGGCTTCCAGGGACTGAGAGCATCTCCCAGTGGCTACCCATTGACTCCTGGGATGGATACCCCCCCAGCACACACACTGAGGGTTGTCCCCTGGGTAGCAAATGGTCTCATTTGTTTGGCTTGTCTTTACAGGGAAAAAAAAATCAAGATCTTTATCACAGGCATGCCAAAATTCTCTTTGTGTTCACCTCATGAGCATCACAAACTCTTTTGGTGGGAGGCATGTGTCCAGGTTGGGTTGCAGGTCCATGATGCTGTGCCGCCCAAGCGAGAAGGGGTTTGACCGGGCAAAAGGTCTGCCAGGGCCAGCCTGAGACACTCAGGCAGCAGCCCTGTGCATTCCTGTGGGCTCACAAAACCTGTCTCTGGCTAGCTAGTTACCAGCTTAGCCCCACAACTACTCCAGAAGTGTGTCAGTAGTTCACGGAGGCAGAAAAAGGGTTAACAGCCTGATAAACGTTCATTACATTCAAAAAGTTAAATTACTTGATGAACACTAACTTGACCTTCGATATTGTAGCAAATTTTCCCAGTAGGCAAAAAGACAAACTTGGGCAGATGAGGAGGAAGGGAAACTTACCTAGAAACAATTTAGGTTTTGTAGGAATACCTTTTCTTTTTCTGATATGGATGTTATATATGTAAAATCAGTGGGCTCTGGTATTCTTTTCTAGATCAAGAAGGTGGCAGCTAATCTCTGCATTGCCCAAGAGAAGGGAGGAAATATATCTTGGCCTAAATCCTTTTCTTTTAACCAACACATTTGGGAAAATGTTTCAGTATTGCACCTACTATTCGATTTAAACTAGGTTAATTAAATGGATTCAAACCTCATATCATTAAAAACACACTGTAAATAGTTGTATTGACACTACTTCCTGTCAGGTCAAGTTAAACTGAAAAGAGTTGAATCAAGCTGTGTTTAGGCTGTTGGTGCAGCTTTTGGACCAGTTCAGCTAGGACACACCTTCTAACTGAGCACAGCTCTCACACAGAATACCCTGAGGATACAATAAATATTTAATTGTAATACATACATCTTATCTGACTAAGGGGGCTGACAGGAGTACATGTGGTCAGTGGAGCACAAGCTGAGAGAAAACAGGTGAGTCAACCTCATACTGAACTGTTAGCTTGTTATTTCATGATGCACCGTTTTTGAAGGAATACATCTTTTACAACCTAGGAGAATAATGGGGAGACTACTTATGGAATGAAATGTTCCAGGCTTCTAATTAGAAGAAGAGTAGTTGCAGTGTCATTTGTAGGGATCTTAAGAATTTATTTCATTTTCAAGATAGGTATACTTGTGCTATGCAATTTTCATTCATGCACCAACAAAAAAGGACACTTTTTTATTATTTATACATTTTCTTTCACTTTAACCCTCTATTGAATCAAGCTGGGAAAAAATAAATAACAAAGAAATATTAAGCTTTACAAGTGACAAAATGCAAAAGGTGAGATTTTTTTTAAATTTTCCATGTTTTCTTTGAGTTTTTCCTCCTTATATACTTATATAACCTGTTATTCTTTGAAGCAGAACAAATTTACAGCTTCTTCTGCCACCATTTATGCATTCCATAGATATTTTTTAGCAAAAATTAAGAAACAAATAAAACAATCATTCATTCAGAAAACCACTAAACGCTGTAACAATTTATTCATGGCCTGGAGTTTTTTTGGCTTTTTTTATTTAGGTAAGAAAAAGAAAGTCCACTCTACTTTAGGATAAAAGTCTAGAGACAATATCATCTAAGTGCACACTACATCAAAGCTGAGACTTCCTCTAATTCCAGAGTTATTTATTTAAATGCAAGTTTCTCATTGGCAAACTATCAGTGAAAGGCCTCAAGAGGAACGTGGAGGCAACGAGAGGAATTCCATTATTCCCACCTACCCCAGTCTCTTCTCCCGGGAACAGGACCAACACCAAGAATATAAACCAGTCACCAAATATAGCACAATGGGGTTTTTCCTCCTTAATTACCTCTAAAATTCCCAGCCGAGCACAGAGATCCTACGCAGGATTCTATGCTATGTATTAGCACCGGTTCAGCTGAGTGATGAACCTCAGAAAATAAAAAGCTTCATAATGGAGCTGCTGACACAGCAGAGAGCATCCCCACACAGCGGAGTGCTTTCCAAGGGGCCGGTTTACCTCATCCATCCCCATCCCAGGCCAGCCAAGAGGCGTTTCTTCCTTTGAAAGCTACCTTTTGTGTGGCTCTCACCCCGACGGGCTGCTCCCGGCCAGGCTGTTTGCTGTTCTTGGGACGCTTTTGCTGCTTCCTACATCAGATGGAATTTACCTTCATGTAATTATTTGTTCTGGGAGCTTTGATCTCCACTTCCCTTGTAACTGCAATGTAGTCACACTTTGAACTACAAGAAACTACCAATTTAAGGCTCTTGCTGCAAACATTAACATTTGGTTAATCCGAACAAAAAGGTGTTAATTGGTCTCCTGGTGATGCTAAGTCGCAGACACAATGGGTTCTTATATTTATTTACCACAGCTGTATTTCCTCCTTATCCCAGTAAAAGTGCGCTATTTCTGGTAACCTTTTAGGCAAACTCCTGGTTTCTCAGCTCACAGTTGAGGGCAAAACCCAAATAAATACCTATCAGTGTCGGAGGAGCAGTTCTGGCCCGATCTGAAGAGACTGCAGACAAGCAGCTTCGCAGGAAGCCATTGGAGTCTGCCGACTGAAGAAATAAAAATTTAGATGACTCCAAAAATCCCCCTGAAGCACAATAGAGCCTCTGTACCAGATGAAAGCTGTTTCTTCATATAATACATTCAAACCTTTGGCCCTCATAGAGGTTTCAAAGAGCTAGGGAGGAGCATTATTCTGTTTCATTTTTGGATTCATCTTGTCCTGCTCAGCAGTCCAAGAAGTTTAAAATGAAGTGCTTTAAAATGAAGAAAATGCTTAAATAGCCCAAAGTCATGAGAAATCATTCTGGACTGTGTTGATGAATTTTCAAGAGCTTTTCTTTGCTTTTTGTCTTACACAAACAGGGTTCTTACTTCTAACATAACCACTGACTTTTGGTCATGATGAGGTATATCAAATCTATCTCTCTCGCAAAAAAAAAAAAAAAAGTGATATATTTGAGTGAAAACATTGAAACTGGTTTTTTCAAGCCCTCAGGCTGTTTCTTCAGTGTTCTCAGTGCAATGACAAAAGAATCAGACAGAACAGCAACTTCAGTGCTTAGATTGCATATTCCTGGAGTGTACATGAGTCTGCTGTTCATCAAAAAGTTACTCAAAAGATAAATGCAGAATGGCACAGGACACCTCCATCCCATCTCACTGTTTCAACTTCCTAGGGATATTTCGGCAGTCTCAGCAATGGGGAAATTACCAGCTCTACCTCCCACTTTTCCCTCTGGTATTCTCACAGGCAATAAAAATATTTTTGTTTACTTCTGCTAGCTCTTCCCACTGACCAGCTCTCCCCAGGCGAGTTTTCCTGTTGTCCTCTTCCTGTGATTACAGCACTTCAGAGTCAAACACTTCAAAAGTTCTGCTGAAAACACCAAGAGAGCCAGCCCTGGCTGACTGAGGACAACTCTTGAACCCTGAGTGAACTCCCACTTCCTCCCAGTGTATAGGGCTGCAGATTTATTGCAGCAGCATTGCTGTCAGTGTACATCCCTGCCAAGAGCACTCTTTGAAAACCCAGACAGCATCCCTGCAAAGCGCCTGTCCACTCTCCCCAACCCATGTGGAGAAAGTTTCCTCCACAAAAATGGCCCTTCATCCCCCAGTGAAAGGCTGCTGTTTCCCTTCCCTACAGAGGCAAGATACACCTGTGTTCCAGAAAGGGAATATTGGTTGTGAGAAAGAAAGCAGTGTCCAGCAAGCTTGATGGGAATAGCATGACCTATGTACAGGATCTAGGCTGCAGGAAAGGAAACACATTTTTTTGCTGAGCCACAAGCAATGAGCTCACATATCCAAACCAGTATCACTTAGTAACTTTTTTCTATTATTAAAGGCTTTCATGAGTTTCTACACACGTGTGCACCTTCAGTTGCAAACTATTATCCCAGGATTATGGCAAAATAGCAGGCCTGAAACGAAAACTCCACTACAAGGTTTTGTGTCAGGAAAACATTGTTTTTCTTTTGGATGTTTGTTTTGCATGATTTCCTACAATCTCCTGAATACAATCCAGACCTTTGGCAGCTGCAACCCATGGTCTGAGGCATTGATAATTTTTTTTCCAAAATAACTGTGATATTCTCATTTCATCACAATGCCCCACATGAGTGAGGGAAAGGGAAAAGAGATCTGTCTGATTTCCCAGCAACATTACAATTTAGAGCCTTTGTGTTTTACATCTGGGGAAGCTGACAGTCACTCTGAAAATCTTTTTGTTCTCACAGTTAAAATCTGAACCTATGTCTTCTTTTTCTCGCTCTTACAGTCCGTTTTGTGCTGAACATCTTTTTTTAATCTCCTGCCATTAGAGAACTAAACATTACATGTGATTTTGTTATGTGATAGTTTTTGGCTTTGCTTGGTTTTGTTTGGGGTTTGGTTTTTTTGTTGTTTTTTTTTGGGCGGGGGGACTGTGTTGTTTAGGAAAGGGAGATTTGTGCTATTTCTTCTAATTTGCTTTGAAATGAAAAAGCTTTTAGAATAAACTGGGCAATGCCATTCCAGTTATCCTCTTCCCAGAATATTTGTAGTCCCACCTTTCTAGGAAAATCAAGGGCTTTACAACAGCAACTTGCTATGATAAATTTAATCATAATCATAAATCACACTTAACAATTATACTTCAGGATTGTGTAGATTTAGTAATGAGCCTGGGTGGCAAAAAAGAGTAAAATTCTTGCTATGACAGATTACCAGCCAAAGCTTAATACCTCTGAATTCAAAGTGCAAGTCTTAGCTAGGAAAACAGGTCCCCACTGTATCTTACATAAACATCCCCTTGCAAGCTAAGTGTCTGCAAAAAGTCAATCACAGAATTTTTTTCTCACCTGGGCACTTCATGGTATGTGCTCAAAGCCTGCAGCTCATATTACAGCATGAACATGTAAGGAGGTGAATTGAAATTACAGTAGAGTGAAAATGACTGAGACAAGTTTTCTGCTATTTTCTGCTGTTTTACTGCGCTAAAGTCAAAGCTAGCAGGGAATTCCAGTCATACCTGGGGCTTGGAATCAGGGTGTTTTCTTTTCTGAGGAAAAGAGCTGCTGATAGTAAAGCTCCATCCTCAGCTTCTTTGCTTGAATTACCCTAATTGATAAAAATAATCCAAGAGAACCATATGTTTAATGGCTGTCTATAGCATAGCAAAGAACTTCACAGCCTTCAGTAGGTTCATTCACCCTGGACATATACAAAGGTAGGAACTTAAGGCAGAGGCAGGAAACTAAAGCTCAAAGAGAGCAAACAATAGTTTAACATTGCTCACAAAGTTCTGGGAAAACAATCTGTGTGTGGGGTCTGTTCAGAATCAAATACACACTTGAATCAGATTCTTCACAGGACTTTCACTCTTAACAAGGACTGATGCTTTTTGGGTAGAAAATCAATTTTCTTAAACTTACTTTTTATTACTGATGTCTCCTATTCTAAG
This sequence comes from Campylorhamphus procurvoides, assembly GCA_013396655.1. Taxonomy (NCBI): domain Eukaryota; kingdom Metazoa; phylum Chordata; class Aves; order Passeriformes; family Dendrocolaptidae; genus Campylorhamphus; species Campylorhamphus procurvoides. The sequence continues at coordinate 39,393 of WBMV01003016.1, read as the reverse complement.
TCAATCTGGCACAAAACTCCTGAGCAAAATCAGCAGTAAACAAAGACATAACCAGTTGCAAAGGCAGTGACAATGCATTCAAATTCCTCACAGTGCTGTTGTACTATGTGGCACTTAGGCACCATAGACACAGGCATGGCAGATACCTCAGGAAACTCTCTCTCTGTGATCTTCCAGTCACTGTTCCATTCCTCAGTGAAGAGGCAACTCAGTCTCTCAAGCCACCCCTCCTCAAAAAGTATTAACATAATTGAAATTACAAAATATAAAAAAATAATCATCTAGTGTTGATGTTTTCAGGGAGATATGCCCAGAAATCTGCAACTGAAAATCCGTAAGAACAGTCTGTCTCTTTCATGTGTCCTAATACTTTCAGCTGCCAGCATGGGAATTCAGCATTTCTGGTAAAGGACAGATGGAAAGGATAGAGTAATAAATTTACCATAATTTACACCATATGATAAATTAAAACAAATCTTTGAAAACTAAACTATAATTGGATTAGGTCCAACTGGCATGCTTCATCCAATCTCTCAAAGCCTGTGGCTTGTGCCATGGCTATTAGTCTGCATGCTGTTATTTCAAAACAAGGGAGGAAACCCTATTTTATTTTGGAGGCAGTATCCAGTGCAAGGCTGGATATAGTCTGCCTGGGAGCCAGATGCCATCTTTGTTGCTGTTTGTTGGAACTGCCAGGCGTCTGGTAGGCAGTGTGTCACACTGGTTTCCTGAGAAGCAGCAGCAGGCAGGCTTGTTGATGCACACCTTGTTCTCATTCCCAAACCCCTTGGTGGTCAGCCTATTGCCACATACATACCAGCTAGTGTCTGGGTGGCTCCACACCAGCTGTGGTGCATACAGGCTTCTCCTTGGCCAATGTCAATGTGCAGCTGAGGCTAGGGTTGTAGGAGGATAGTGGGGAGGGATCTTGAAGATGCTGTAGTGAGCAGAGAGAGAAGGATAGCTGAGACTGTCACTGTGGGAGGCAGGGAAGTTGGGGAAGAACTGAGGGGGTTATGGTGTGGTCTAGCTAGGGAAGCTGGGGGACTCTGGATGCTGTGGTAAAGATGTAGGTGAGGTAGATTAACTGCAGCCTGAGTGTGACCTACATTTGATATCTGTGGTGTTGTGTAGGAAAATTCAGTAAAGAAAGAACATTGCAACAAAGCAGAAAGGGACATAGGCAAGATGTATATAAAAAGATGGGGAGGTGGTGATGAAGGATATGAGAACATTGTGGTGTGGAGGAGGTATTGAGTGAAAAACATGTTTTATGGAAAAAATCACCTGTTAGGAAATAATGGCCTGCCACTTTTCCTGAATTCAGTCTTTGGAGAAGTGTTCTTTATCAAGATGCAAACAAAGATCTCAACCAAGAGGTTAGAATGCGGAGAGGCTGAGTCCTTCATCTCTCTGAGAGTGCTTCCACAAGACATCATGCCCATTTGCTTGTCTACGTGCCTCTGCTGTCTGTCTACTACCCAAGCTGTCTACTGCACAAGCTTTCTGGGGAGGGCAGCTGTCTTTTCATTCTGTTTCTGTATAGCACCAAACACAATGGGATCCTGATCTCCTGCTCAGGATCACAGCCACCAAAATATTTTAGTTATCAATCCAGTAAAGTCTTACCAGTTTACAAACAAAATGCCTGAAATTAGAAAGGGGAGGCTTTGCATCAAAAGCTCGACTGGAAGTTTACATTTCCTTTGAGTTAATTGCTTACAGTGAAGAAAAGCCATTCAGTGACAAGGGGGAGTGAGCCCTTTTTCCAACGGCTGACAAAAGTCTTGATTCAAAACTTCCAATAGAGCATTTAGAGAAGCCCCTTTATCTCCACAGAGGTGAATTCATGCTGCCCTTTACAAAACGAGGTGGCTTTTTCTATTTCCTGTTATCTTCTGCACTTCTAAATCCCCAGGAACAGTCTGCAGGCACATTCCAGAGGGGATATTGAATATTTTATTGACAACCAAGTACAAAAGAACTGGTTCCCATAGTCACTATCTGCAAAAGTTTTTCCCTCAGGGCTCGTGTAAGGGGGGAGCATGCCCCTTCCTACACCCACTGTTCCTGCTGAAAACAATGACAGGAAAACCCTCTGCTTCCAGCGAGGCTCATAAATCTCCCTGTAGATCCCTGACAGTTGAACAAATACACATGCTTGAGATCAGCATTCCTAACCCGTATCAGGCCTTTAGAAAGGTGCCAGCTGCATTATCTAAAAATAGCTCAGGTACCCATGAGAAAAAAGTGTTACCTGCCAAACTCTGACTAAGCTGGAGAAGCTATTGCTCAATACATTTCTAAGATCTAGTCCGAGAGACAAGCAATTGCACACCTCAGATATTTGCATATGAACTCTTTAAAGAGGAGGCATTCAAAGTGAATTCATTAGAGTAAATACTTTGTTACTGGGAGAGCCACCAGCGCACAGTTCTTTTTAAACTTTGCATCTTGAAGGCTATCTGTAACCCAACACATATACATTGAATCTTGCATCTTATTCAACTATTTCAGGATCATGATGGTCTTCAGTACAGTACCTGTCACACAGCAAGTCCTTTGTATACTAGTTAATGCTGCCAGATTGACTACAACAACTCTCTTACTCCTCCCATCATGCCAATTCAGTGACTTCTTTCAGTTTCTACCATGACTCTTTAGTAGACAGACATGGCTTTCCAATTAACCAAGTTCTTCACAAGTCTTCCTTTATTTTCTCATAAATCCCAAGCCCTAGCCATGCCAAGCGAACAGATAGACTAATCAGTGTTTTGACCCCCTACATTCTCCAAGGTCATATGCAACTTGTTTTGCTTCTGTTGTCCATTTAACATATGGCTCATGTATACTGTGCATTTCTTGGATGAAACTGTTTTCATGGCTCATACAGCCACGTACACATAGCAATGACTATATTAGCAATACTGAAGTATGCAGTTCACAACATATTTTCTTCTTGGCAAATCTGATTTGGAAGCCTAATTCCTCCATCCCAAGAGCTGCTTATTTCTTTGCTATGCGCTCAGAAACACTGTGCACCCATGCCTGCAACCTGCTTTGCAGCATGTTCCACAAGCACTTCTGTCACCACTGTTGAAAGGCTGATGCCTGCAGAGAAGACTGGGTGAGAATGACTGAATGAAGGGGCTGAGGAGGAAGAGAAGTTTCTCAAGATGACTTTATTGTTGAAGAAAACATATGGAACAACATCCTCAGATGAGAAAGATTTTTCTTATCTGCCCTCCTGACAATTATCATCCCTCTCATATCCATAACGTGAGCCAGCACAGCTACACAAACATGTAGGATAACACAGAGTAAATAATCAGTTTAGCTACTGCTAGAGGCCTCAGATCAGACTGGTTCTTAGGAAATCTGTTTGGTAAGAGGGAAGATTATACAGCTTCTCCAGACTAATGTTGTCAGGCATGTAGTTTGAACACTGACTTTTTGAGACAAAAGGCTTTTACATCTACTTTCAAACTGTACTATAAAGTCATGCATGATACATCCATGGAGTTCTACACAAAGCAATTGCACCAACACAACAAAATTCTCTCAGGTGCTATCACCAGATCAATTCAGAATCAACTAATGACAACCTAAAACAAGCTGAAAAACAGGTACAGTGCCTCTGACCAGAACCCTTGCATGTTCCTCAGCCCCATTAAAATGGCATGTCTTACTCAGCCAATGACCTGAAGCTGCAAATGTTCCACTTGAACGTGCTGTTTAAATACGTAAGACTGTGCAGTACGTACAGAAGGCATTGGGATTCTAGCAGACATGTTGTGCAGTGTGTTCGGGAATGTAAAGAATTCCCACCTCCTAAACACACCAAATTTACTATGGTTACATTAACCAACTCTACCAAGCATGTGCAATACCGACAGCATATTCAGGTGCCCCACTGTCCCTACCTGGAGCTACTGCACAGAAATATGGAAGTCCCATAAAATTGCATCTACCCCAGCTCTATCCCCAGCCCCATCCACTGCTAAAGAAAAGTCAATTGAAAGGCACAAACTGTTCAACTTCAGTGCAACCACAAAACTTGCTGTCTCTGTTTGACCACATCTATTCTTTCTTCTAGTCCTGAGCAGGATGCTATAGTTGTTTCCAGGCAGCTTCATATTTTCTAGAGGAGCAAAGGATGGAAGTTAGGAACATGGGCCAGCAAGGACTGTGGGGATTACAGAGTCCACATGAATTAGTATTGCTTCATAAGTACTGTGATCTCTTGATCCAATTACTGAAGAAGGCAAAATACATAGGAAGAGAATAAAAGGTTGGCATCTTTTAGGCAGAAATGCTGTAAGACAACAGTCATATTTAGATCAGCTACATTACCCACTTAAGTAGATAGCTCACTTAATTCCAGAAAATCAGTGGCAAAACTCCTATTGATTCTAATGGAGCCCAGATGTAATCCAATAATCAAAACCAGTTTGCTCTTCTTTAGATTCTGTTTTGACCAAAAGTTATGTGATATAAAACATGGTGGGACAGAAAAGCTAAGAAGAGAACAAAATTAAAATGAACAGCACTCGAAACAGAATAACTCTCAAAGATTTAGTGTCTTTCTGTGCACACAACCATGCATTACAGAAATTAAATAGCTAAAAGAATTGTATGTCAGAAAAACAGAATAAAATTATTATTAGGATAAAGTTCCCTTTCTTTTACTTGCATAACCCATAATCTTGTTGAATCACATTTACTGGCTGATAATATATGAGCTATAAGTTCAAAAAAGCTCCTGAGAAACCAAACCAAAAACCACAACAACAAAGAAACACCATTCACTATGTAAAAAATGCCCAGTAAGATTCCTCTGTTGTGGCAGGAATTGATAGGAACATTCCAATAGATTTCTTTGACATCAGAAGGAGCTGAGATAGCACAGTAATGTAAATGCCAGAGCACAATTGCTATCAGCCTTTGGCTCTCAATTAGGTCTTTGTAGAGCCAAGGTTATTAGGGATTAATTAATGAATCTGCCTGCTGATACACAAAACTGCACCAATAGGAGTATCACAAGACACAAGGTATTTACTAGAACAAAACAAGAAAGGAAGATACTCATATTTAAATGTGAAAGCATAGTACAATACAGATGGAACAAGTTTTCCCAAGAAAATTTCACAGGTAACAATCATGTGGATAAAAGAAATATTTGGGAAATAATCTCACTCCACAGACAATGAAGTGACAGGGCCAGAAGAGGAGGAAAGGACCTGTGGAACATAAATTTTATATTAACTAATTCTAAATACAAGATAGCCAGGAGTCCTTTTCAAACTAAGTGATTCTTATACTAACAATGAAGGGGCAAGGTATAATAAAATAACAATATATGGTAATGGAAGGAGTATAGAAAAAGAAACATGGCTGAAGGTAATGGCTGCTGAGGAGAAAAGTTGGTTGCAGGGAACATTTAAAAAGATCCCAGTGGTAGTTTTACAATGCTCCATAAACAAAAAATTGCGAAGTCCATCATAAGTAAGTGTTGCAGGAAAATGGGGAGAAAAATGCATTTAAAAAAATCCCCAAACCAAACCAACAATCTAAACACCAAAGCTCTTTTGTTCTCCCCTAGCTTTTTAAAGGCACTTTGAAATCATAATGTTTTACCACAAGAAAAAACTAAGATCCTCAATGTGATTGCCACCAAACAGCAAGAGATATTTAATCACTTACTTCATTAAGCTTGTGAATGGACTTTTTGTCAAATTTTGGAAGACTAAATACTGTTAAAGGAAATGCAAAATTCCACTCTGACTAACCCAACTGCAACAATATTGACCCCACATATGAGAAAACTCTCCTTTTAGAGCCCTCTGTATTTGTATATCCATTTAAACAGGTATTTTCTTCTCTGAGAGAAACCAGATATCTACTAATATGAGCACAAGAGCATACTGCATCATTTCTTACACCGCCCAGGAGAGAGAGGAAAGCCCAGGCTGGGCACATCGTGGGTCACCAGAAATCAGAGAACAAGCAAAGAGCAATCATGGATTGTGAGATGTTCCTCCCCAGGAGTACCCTGGTGAGCTGTAGCAATTAGACTTCATTTTTGCTCAGAAAAAATATCATCCCCTGAAACTCTGCACTTTTGACTGACACTTTCTCTTCATGTCATCCGATGACTACACCTTATGTGTCTCCCTCAGGTTTTGTTCCAATCATGCATTAAGGAAATCTACAGGGATGACTCCACTACACTCACCTCACAGCCCCCACCTATCCATTGGGAACAAAACCAGGCAGCAGCCAAGACAACCCCATACCTTACATGATCACTCAATTCTGCATCCCTGGAGCTGAGAGAAGAGAAGATAAGCCTTATTAGCAGTCTGGGTTCTCTGAAATTGAGGTAGTGTCCTGCTTTCTCCAAGTTGAAAGTTATCTGAACTTTCTCCCAAATGATGCACAAACAAATTGGGAGAGAACAAACCAAAAGTCCAGCAATCTACACATTTATTCCAGACATAGGCTTCTCTTGTAAAGGTAGGATGACCTCAGGATCCCAGTTGCAATGAGGTGACTGCACAGTTTTCACTTGGAGCAAGTACGGCCTCTCTACCATACATTAAAAAGTTGGATCCCTATGCTGAAATTGATTCAATTCTTAGTTTCCATTACTTCCTGCTGCTTACACAGGGAAGAACGGCACTTGCCTGGGTTTGGCCTGTAGCAATATGGGCCTGCATTCATTTTATTTTTAAGTATCTAGCTGAAAAAAACCAAAGGCTCAGGATCACATAGAATCACACAGAATATATTGAATTGGAAGGGACCCGCAAGAATCATCAAATCCAACTCCCGGCCCTGCACAGGAGTATTCCCAGGACTAACACCATGTGCCTGAGAGTATCATCCAAATGCTTTTTCAACTCTGACTCCTGAACCTAAACCTCCCATGACACAACAGGTCACCACAGAGAAGAGATCAGAGTCTGCCCCTCCTCTTCCCCTCACAAGGAAGTTGTAACTGCAGTGAGGTCTCTCGTCAGTGTCCTCCAGGCTGAACAGACCAAATGCCCTCAGCTGCTCCTCTTACGGCTTCTCCTCAGGGCCCTTCACCACTTTCATTGCCCTGCTTTGGACACTCTCTAAGAGCTTAATATCTTTCTTATAGCAGCTTAATATCTTTCTTATACTGTGGTGCCCAACACTGCCCACAATATCCAAGGTGAGGCCGCCCCAGTGCAGAGCAGAGCAGGACAATCACCTCCCTCGCCCGGCTGGTGATGCTTTGCCTGATGCCCCCCAGGACAGGGTTGGCCCTCCTGGCTGCCAGGGCACTGCTGACTCATGTTCAACTTGCCATTGACCAAGGCCCTTTTCCATGGCATTACTTTCCAGGATCTCCTTCCCAGTCTGTACAAACATCCAGGGTTGCTCCATTCCAGGTACAGAATTCAGCACTCCCCCTTCAAGTTGATGTTTATACTGGATGATTGCTCAGTCCTCTGATTTGCTGCGGTCTCTCTGCAAGGCTTCCTTGCCTTCAAGGGAATCAACAGCTCCTCTGAGACCAAAGGCAGTGCTGGAGAAAGTCATGTTACAACTTAAACAGATTTCACTTGATGCTATTCAATGGGAAATTTAAATCAGATACAGTAGCAGTGCAATCTGTCAAAGAAAACTTGTTTCGCTGAGCAGCAGAATCCGCTTAAAAGTACATAACTCACACACATATGAAACAAATGACATTTTCATTTCTTTTATTCCTCATGTCCTACGACTGTAGGATCTAATACATAAGATCCAATATTACAAATCAGAAAAATTATGAGTAAAAGACAATGTCTCTGGGTTACTCTGTTCATTCAAGATTGTTCTGCAACTTTATTTCTTCCCCAAGGCTTACCTCTCAGCCACATTTGTCTTAGTAAGAATTACATATTGTGAAATTGTTTCAAGTTTAAAGAATGTGCAGGGGAATAACTGACTAAAGGATTAGTCATTGTACTCCTGCAATCTACCCATAATAACAAGTTACTGTCTTTGTCACTAAAAATAAAGTGATATACTAAACTATACCAGGTGATTTGGAAGAAAGGACAGGCTGTGCAACATACTGGCTTTTCACAAGAACAACAGAAGCAATTTGTCTTTCAAAGTCTCTTCTGGTGACTCTACGGTGTAAGTCTTGGAGGAGGGTCTGTGAGTAAGTAATTTGACTTTGAATTTCTCAAGTTTACTCATGCAGAATAAAACAGTTCAGAAGTATATAGACCTATTGTGTGCCAATGTTGATTACTCAATTCTATGAGGAAAATGACACAGTTCTATTTATCTTTTTGATTAGAAAAGAGGAGATCAATTTTTGGTAGCTTGAGGGTGTTAGGTTTTTACTTGCATTTCCTGCTGTTTTCAATGGCCATGGTAGAGATGGGTTAAAACTTCCATTCTCTGTGAGCCCTTACTCGAATTTTATCACTTTTCAAGAGGCAGAGAACACAAAGATTGCCCAACAATTTGAACCCAAGCTGTTCAACAGCAGTTTAAATTGGTGGGCAGGGCTGTGCAATGTGGTACCCTTTGGCAAGAGGGAGGGTGCAAAGGCAGGAGCAGTAATCTCCTTAGCCACTGCAACCAAAGCAGACAGGACACATTGCTCAGAGACCTTAGCAAGTAATTTCCTTTTGTCCTACCCCACATAACCCCCTTTCATGCATATTCTATTACCAGTCTCATTTGGACCCAATGTGGCAAACAAAATTTGTGGGACTTAACTTGGTGTTAAATTCCTAACCTTGTCCTGTTAAACCACCAAAGTGCCATAGCCAAGCATCAGCTCTCTCAATCCTGTTTTAACTTTCCCTCTGCCCCTCTTCTACCTTCAGGCCTGCAGTGTTCTCACAAGTCATCCGTACAATGTGAACATGTACATCACACATAAGAGCTCTCACAAAAGAACGTGCATTTCTCATGTGCTTTTCTTGTATTGCTGAGCCCACATTTTCCTCATGACTCTCTGCCTGTCACTTTATGTTAAACTTGAGTACTACATTTCTGGAGTGAGGGAGAAGTCTTCTGAGAAACAAAAGTCTTTTATCAAGAGAGAAATGTGCACAAACATGCCAAGGATACCTTTGATTGCAACCTTTCCCATTACAGTTTTTTATTGTGTTATTGTATTATTTGAAATCAGGAAAAAAATTGCATTTGGGGACTATTTATAGTCTATATATATTAACTATAAACTATATATATTAACTGCAGGCCTATCAATATTGTGTCACTCTAAAGCCAGCTAGAAATGAAAGACACATCTATCCATGCTCTTGCATGATTACCAACATATCACTTCTCAGTTTTGCATTCCAAACTGATTTTCTACTGCTGAATACAAATCAGATTTTAGTTCAATTTAGCACACAAGTGCTAAATGGAATGCAGAAAGGGATACCTTTTTTCTTGTGTGCTTTATTTACATAAAATGTAGCCCAAAAGTAGCATAGAGAAAAACAGATACTCAAAGATATCAGAAAGTAGCCCACCATGAAATGATATTGCTATAATTTCACATGAATTCTTTGTTCAGAAATCTTTGATTTCTTGCTGTCACACTCAGCATATGTAACCAGGTCAGTGAAATGTCTTACCTGAATTCCTGGGGAAAGGACCAAACCCTGAGATGGGAAAGAGTGTGGTCAGCCAGCAGTGAAAATAGGTAGCAACACAAATGGACCTGACTCAGAGCTTGGAAGAAAAATTCAGATTTCCCAGTCCTAGTAAATTCACACTTATTAAAGAGCTGTGCAAGTCATTTGACCAGACTGTGTTAGATGTTGCCCTTAATATTTACCCATTATTAATAGGTACAGTTTTCTTACCCAGATAGATCAAACTTCTGCACTGCTTTTGTATCAGTTTCTAATGGTCTGTTTTGATATAATACCACCACACCCAAAAGCATGAGGAAGAAACTTATCTGATGGGAAGAGCAAACAAGGAGATGGTGGAGACAGCACTCCTGTACAAAGCTCCCTGACATCAGACTGGGAAAGGTACTTCTGGCTCCAGCATGATAGCATGTAACAGCAGTGGTGGAACAAGCCCAGAACTGGTCACAGCATGCAAATTCTACATCCTGGGAAACTGCATGGCTTTGGAAAATGCTTTCTTTGTAAATCTGAATGACTGTATGATGAAAGGCTACATACTGTCAGTGACATTCTTCATGGCACTCACCTACTGGGAAGCCCAGAATGCAGCTTTTGTTATACCTGATCTGAGGCTAGACTCAGGACTTGATGGTGAGAGCCCCTACCACTGAGCTGCTATCTGACTCGAATGTGCTTATCTTCTCTCTCTTTCCATTGAGCTTGTCATGGAACTAATCTCCTTGATTGTGTGTGCGGGTCCTTAAAGTTCAAGCCCTGGCTTTTTGCTATGTAGCACTAGTCTGTCTCAGGCAGCAATGTTCCTGGCATCCCACCAAAGTCCAAGGAAAAGTTGTGATATGTTTCAGGAGGCTTTGGTTTAGATTTTATCTGCATAAGCAGCAGGCTGAGACAGTAAAAGTAGCTTTCTGTATTTACAAAATCACAGCATATTAGAATTCAATACCAAATGGTATCTAGTCATTATCCCACTTTGATAGCTGTGTTGCTTTCTTGAAGAGTTCCAGATCATTTCAAAAGTATTCCTAAGAAGATCCAGTCCTTGATACAACATTGAAAACAAAACAGATGTGTTCTTCAATTAAACTAAATGTGGTGGTCTGTGCACCTATAAGGAGATAGTGGACGAAGATGGCAAGTGCCTTGTCATGCTCCAATCCTGGAACTCACCAAAGAAATGCAACCGTAAGTCAGAACACACTGCTACCCACAGCAGCCTGTTCCAGCATGCCCATAGTTCAGAACAGGAAGGAAAGATAGGGCTGAGCTGTCAGAGCTGTGACTCCTCCAGGCTTTTAGTGCATCACAAAAAGGCCATAGATGCTTTAGGATCCCATGGTCCTGAAACACTCCCTAGACAATAAGTGACCAAGTTTCAGTGACCAAACCTGAATAAATCAATTACTCTACTACATTCTCCAGTAACCTCCAACCCTGAACTGCAAGCTTATAAATTTGATCTGCTTGATCCTTGTGACTAGCAAGTCCTGGGATAGCCATGGCAGGCAATTTTGCAGTGTGTGGAATTGTCATTCTGACCCCAGGTTCCTGATAGCTCTAGTGAAGCAGGTTGCCTTTTTTCTCATGAGCCATCAGGAATGAGTGTTCTGTAGGCAGTAGCTGCACCAAACCAACCTCCTGCCAGAGCAGTATTGAGTGCTGAGTCCCACAGCGCACTAAACCTGTAGGGCTGACCAGTACTCAGGGCATTCAGGCTCTTCCACCACAATGAACATGTGAGTTGTTCTGCACAAACTGGACACTGACTGCATTCCAATAAGGAGACAGAGGATTGTACAAATAGGGCTGCAAGGGGCTGAGATGGGTCACCTCTCCTGTTCCCCTGCCCCAAGGGAGGCTCAGCTCTACTAAACCATTCCTGACAAGTTTTTGTCTAACCTCTTCTGTAAAATATCCCATGACAGACAGCCTCCTTAAGTGGTAGAAATAAGTTTTTATAGTCTTCCACAACTCAGCTTAATACATGTTCCAACTATCTCAAAGTATAAAGATAAAGGGGAAGTCAACCTTCAAATGTACAAACAGGATTTAACCTCTCAATTTAAGGAAAGCCCTTATGAACACAGGAAAGACAGCATAGTCTCTCTCACATATTTACATTGAAAGAGAAGGAGGCCTTACAGAGCAGCCAACAAAGGAGTATAAGTCAGCAGCTGATCTGCTCTGAAATTACAGCCATAACTCTAGAATACTATTTCCTTGGCACCAGTGCTGCTGCAGGCACTTAGAAAGTACCTGTGATCCACCTGAGTGCATTGACCCTGCTGTGCTCTGCATAGCAGCCTTCAGCTGCAACAACAGCAAGGTTCTAGACTTAAGTGCCTGGTAGGACTGGTTTTGAGGAAAGTTTACGAGCTGCCTCCACGCTCTCATACTCCTTCATACTCTCGCTTGGGAAGACACTAGGAATGATCCATGTAGGCTGGTGTTGCCATTTCCGCAGGGTCTTCCATGGTCTGTGAGACAAGGGTGGGGGNAAAAAAAAAGGAGAGGGAAAAAAATAGAGTTGTTCTTTGATTCTTTTCACTCCACCGGTAGAGTAGTTGCACACTGGTGCTGCTGAACAAAATTAGATTTTCACCCTCAGTCCCTCAAAGTCAACATATCTTGAAGTCGATTTCAAAATAGCCCTGAGGCAACATATAACATTTTGGAAGCCTGCAAGATAGAAATTATTAGAACAGATAGGAGAATAGACAATTGATTTTAGTACAAGTAGACAAGTCATTCTTAGAAAGAAAGGAAAAGATAGTATTACTAAAAGAAAGTAGTGGAGTTTATAATGGAGAACACAGCAGAGTAGGAGAGAAGCCACTCTGTGACCAGTGGATTGATTGGCCTAATCTGGATAAAACATATGAGAAATCTGTATCCCTGTTGTTCTCCGTGGAAAGGAACGGTTAGGTGAAACATACCTGAGGGTTACTCTCAGGCAGAAGCATAATTCTGGAGCTACATGACTGCCTTGAATTCATTGTGTAGCACTAGCTGCATAGCCCTGGATGCCCCAAATCATCCCACTCACACATGGATGTGAGTTGGTTTTGCAATATCAGTGACCTGAATATATGAGAGCAAAACTCTCAGAGAGAATTAGATTCAAGAGGCTTGAAGCATCACAGGAATCTGAAAGAGCTGGCATTTAGGTCTTCATGGCCCACTAGAGCCAGTTAAAAGGTCAGAAATAAAAGGTTATTGACCTGTAGATTTTCTTGAGACTCAGAGGGCACCGTGACTTCAGCCCTTGAGTTCTTCTCACAACACAGGGATCATAAAGGGTTTGCAGGTCACTGACCCCACAGTATATGAAATCAGGAAAATAACTGGTAAATTTACTCTGCATTTTATATTATTGCAATTGAGTTTAAATAAATTACTAAGCAAATATCACATATTGTGAAAGGTCATGAAGGGCACAAGTAATTCTCACTGCAAGAAATACTAAATGACATTCTGTAGCCAGCCAAATTAGAGATCATGAGGTTCTCTCTGGCATCAGAGTCCATGAATCTCTTTTGTTTCCCTACAGCAAAGCAAAATATCTCTATGTCTGATTTTACAGATTTTTGTATTATTTCAAAAATATTTCTCATGACCTTCCTAAAGTCTATGCAGTTACCATTTCTTCAAACAGGTACAGATGTAACAAACCATATTTATATATATTATGCACAAGAAGGGTTTGCTCTTGACATGTTGCCAAGAAAGCTTGAGAACACAAGCCTCTCTATCACTTTGATCATGAAAGACAAGTGGCTCCAGTTATTTGAAACTTTATTTAACAGGATGGAAGTAAGATAGGAAATGAAATGTTAAACTCCACCTTAAAGATCAATGCTTGAGAAAATATAAGCAAAACAGAACAGAAGCAGTGGTTTTTCAAAAGGCAACACAAGAGGAGTGAAAGACTCTGGTATATATTTTATCAAATATCCCTTTAAAAGCATTGCCCTCGTTCAAGTGCAAGTTTTGATTGTTGCTGTACTCAGAGCACTTCCACTAATTCTAGAAAGCCACTTGCTGGTAACAGCAGATTGCTAATGTTTAACAGTGCTAAGCGGCATCAAAATGCTGCTGCAGCTTTATGAGCACCTTTTCACCCACATTCTTCCCTCACACCAGCTAAATCCTTGAAGTCAATAGAATTAGTCTGGATCCAGGCTGGTGGAAATGAGAGCAGAATAAGCACCTTGTCCCTTCAACTGATAATCCTTATAATAGTCTTCTCCTAACAGAAGAGAAAAAGCCACTGCCTGAAGAAGTTACTGCAGCTTTCAGCTAGACCAAGTATTATACACACAAAGGAAAGTCTTGGAAAAATGGCATCAGAAGTGGATATTTATTTTAGTTTGGTTCTGACATTACTGAGCAACTGTAGTTTTGCTTCAGGCCAAAAGCACATTATACAGATGAAAGACTAATAGCTTATCTAGCCAGCCTGATGACTATTAGGATAGGACTGAGCAAGAGCAAATTTTTGAAATGGAAATAGTTGCAATATTTTAAAAGATTCAAAGAGCTGAGGAATTCTTTGTGCTTTCCTTTTTATGGAGTATATGTTTGAAGACCACTGGGAGACAATATACTAAATGAGACAGAGTAGGCATTGTGGTGACTGCTCTTTTTATGAATTCTCAAAGTCAACAGAGTTAATAACCCCAGAACAACTCAACTTTCCTCCAGCCAAGAGAATATATATTTGAAGCAGTAATGACTACTATGGACCACATCACATGAGAGAGCAATGCAACACAATATAGCTGCCATAGGCATTAACATTTTCTGCACTCTGCTTCATATTCCAGAGGTTAATCCTGTGTAGAAGGGCACATAACATGTAGCCATTGGATAGCAAGCCAGTAGTCATCAATTCTTTCCCACAGAAACTGCCCCCTCATGGGTGTTTTCATCCCACAATATCACTTGGCAAATGCAAACTAGTTCATCCATTTTTCTTCAAAGAGCACACAATTTCAAATTACCTCACCCTCATCATGGAGGCATGGGAACCTGCTGACCAGCTGATGTAGAGTAACCTGTTATCTCCAGTGACTCCTTCACATACCCACAGTTTGAGAACACTCATGCAGTTTTGCAGTACTGCAACCAGCCTGTTGGGAAATCCATTTTCAGCTCACACATGAGAAAAAAGAAGTTACTCAATTCTAACCAGAGATCTAGGAGACCAGAGACTAAGCCACCAACCTTCCTGCTATTGTTTTATCTAAGAAAATCAGTTTCAGCTGTTATCCTTTTTTCTTCCTCTAGTGAAAACTTGATCATAATTCCTGAGAACAAAGCACACATCAATATTTGCAGTATGAAGCCTGGAATGATATATTAGAAACATGAAGAGCTGTTGTAGAGATCTCTAAGATAAAGTCACTGACAGACACAGTTGCCAAAATCCGGCTGGTAGGCCAAATAAGAGGCTGATGCATTCCCTGACTGGTTTTCAGTCCATTTGGTTCTGAACAGATTTTGGAGATGCAAGGAAAATAGAACATTCCTATTATGTCCTTCTAAGGAGAATAAAAGAACTGGAAATGCATCATTAGGCATCACAATGAGCATTTAAGAATCAATGGCCCTAGTTTGATGTCTGTAATTCCTCCACACCAATATAACAGCAGAGCCCCAAAAGTGTAGCTCCACTTGATCCATCCACTGTTTCTCATGTTGACTTCAGACAGCACTTGTTGCTTGTTTCTTTCTCATGCTGGACATCTTGCTTGGGGCATACAAATTTTGGTTGGCACATCTGCATGCACCAGACAGATCTTATTGTGTGAGATGAGATATACTGATATATGGTATAACAGCAAAAAGAAATTGCATGTTGTATTTAATAACTAGCGATATTGCAACCATTAACCCAAACAGGCCTGGATCTTTTCAGTTTGTGTTGTTCTCCACCACCTATGACCAAATGCTTTCACTCTGTTCCCTTTCCTGTTCAGCAATACCCATTGATCCTCTCATTTCCTTCTATAACTTGGCCATTACTAAGAGCAGAAAGCCTTCACCTCCACAGCTCATTATTTACTAGCTGCTTTCAAACTACATCCAAAAGTAATGCCATATGACATGTACCCTGAAGCAACAGAGAGAAAGATCAGGAGAGCATTCCCCTGAAGAAAGAGCCACAGGATTTCATTGTGTTCTTCCATAGCTGTTCCAGCTAAACATTTTCCTCCCACTACCTTAGTTCTCAATCCCAGGCTTATAGGTTTGGGGATTTGGGCACTGCTACTGCTGATGCAGTGTTTGGGCTAAACAAAGGCATCAGTGCTTCTCAATAACTCTTGAAGAGGTAAAGGTTCATCCTAGTGCACTGTGGTGGTGACTGGAGCAATAAGGGCATTTTCTCACAGATTAATCCAACAACACTAGTATATAACTGTTTAAACTGTTCTCTGAATTGCAATAACTGGTCAAACCTGTTCTAACAACAGCTTCTGGCTTTGACAGCAAGCAACTCAGTGAAGCTGCTGCTGGAGGGGATCTGATATTTCAAATGGAAGTATTTTACACTAGTTTGGAATTTCTCCAGGAAACCATAAATGATTTTTGGGACGGGGCAAACTCCTTCAGCTATCTCCCTAGATCAGTCATCATTCTTAGTCTGCAGCATGCAATGCATTTTTACCCCACCTTAGCAAAACATATCATTGTAGGCATATTGCATATTCCCACCAGGTATTTTAACATAAGCTGTTAATGACTTGTGAATTCCTTATGCAGTCAGGCAGAGAAGACTTGTTTCACACTAAGCAGGTAAGCAAAATTTAAACCAGATGATTCCAAAAAGGAGGGGCATTGAGAGAAGTTAAAGTAGCATAATTTTATATCCCTAAGTGGGGGGACAAAATATGGGAAAAAAATAACAGTTTATTGACAGCCTTCAGTGCTTACTTGGAAGACTTGTTTTCAAGAAACAAATGGATGTGGCACTTATTGCCCAGGTCTAGTTGACAAGGTGGTGATCAGTCAAAGGTTGGACTCATTGATCTCACAGGCCTGTTCCAACTGAAATCATTCTGTAATTCTGTAAGACAAGGCAAACAGTTCAACTTTTAAGTCCTAGAAAGAGGCTGTCAGAAAGTTATTGGCACTACTTATAAACCTTGACTTGGGGCATCCATTTAATATAACAAGGTTCTTGATCAGCTTCAGACTTGTTCAGTTGGACTGTCAAGACACACTGCAAGACTTTAATCACAAAACAAAAAATCAGCAATGAGAATACTATTTTAAATTTCATGAACCATCATGTGAATCCAAATTCACCTACATTTCCAGTTCAAACAACAGAACTACATGGATATATGGATTTAAACAAGTCCTCCCTTTATGTAAAAGGGACTTCTGTTGGAGTAGAGGGATGACGCAAATGAAAGGTTTTTGTAACACTTCACCAGAATCTCTCTTCACTTGAACAGAGAGCAAACTGGTATTTGCAAACAATCTGGTTCCAGTAATTAAAGGCATCTTCTAAATCTCCTCCTTATCAGCAAGAGACTCTATTTACTGGTTATTAAAGACTGTTTCTTAAGCCCTTTCAGAACAGACATTAAAAAGAACCCAAAAAACAAAGAGTGAGAGCGCAAGGCTGAAATTGTTAGGCTCTAACCAAAAGCAAAGATTTACATTTATCCACTAGCTCACGTGTACCTCTGTTTTGTAAGGTTTCCTAGTTTCCTTTGATACAGCTGAGGATGAAAAGGAAGGTGCATGTGTCCTAACAGCTTCTTGGACACAACTGAGCTTACCAGCATCCCATTCCCCAGGTGGTGTGGGCAATGGACTATGGTGCTGGCACACCTGGGCTCTCATATGTGCTGGCTGCATGGCAGGTCACTCCATTATCAGCACTGCAGGAGACCCTGAGCATACCAGGTACTCCTTCACATGTACTCTACAGGAGAGGTGAAAGGACAGTAAGGAATTGATTAGCACAGTTGGAATATTAGCACAACTTTATGATGGTCAGACTGATCAAGGAAAAAGTATGTATGTGATTTCTTTAGATGTCATGATTATTTTGCTTAGAACAAATTTACCTGTTTCCTTCTAGCCATTCAGCTCATTAATTACCAAAGTAAGGGTGGTCCAGAAGTCTGGATTCTATTTAAAGCTCTGGAAAATCATGATTTGTTTCTGCCCCACACCACAAACTTCTTTTGTAACCTCTTGTTATCACAGCATAAGACAGAAGAAAATTACAGTTTGTGTGGTTACACCCCTGTGACTCCATATATTGAAGTGATTGTTCAGTAGAATCACCTACACAAGATTCTCTGTTGCTCTTTGCCAATGCACAGCCTTACATTGTGGACTTGTAAGAACAAATGCACTAGAAACCATCTGGTTCCCAGGATCCATGTCAGTGGGCACAAAACTGCTATATCAGCTAGGGGAGCATATTTGGGCTTTTCTTAGATCCTAATGTTAAACTGCACAATCAAACTTTAAAAAGAAAGATTTTAAAAGCATTTTGCTAATGCATCTAACCAGTTATGGTAAGTTCTTGCAGACTCAGTACTGAATAGTCTGCTGGGTATCATTCAGTTAGGCAGAATTGAGTCTTCTTCCTGCCCCAAGATAGTAAGTAGCATCATGGGAGGGTCAGTACAGTCCAAGCACAAGTTGCTACTGTTTCAGCTAATACAGTCTAGCCCTCTACCAGGTTTAATTCCTCAGATTTAGAATAAAGTTATCTATTCCCACACAACTTTTTGTCAGTCAAGGACATGAACAGAAAAAGTGATGGTCTAGCCAAAGAATATGATAGGCCCTGCCAATTATTTCCAGTTTGTTGTTAAAAAAATTCTCCTGGACTTCTCCTAAATGTAGTATTCTGAACACTTGCAGTAGTTTACTGCATAATATAATGTTTAATTTGATAATAGTTCTCTACCTCACAGCTGAATTTGAAAGATTATTCAAGTC
This sequence comes from Campylorhamphus procurvoides, assembly GCA_013396655.1. Lineage (NCBI taxonomy): Eukaryota > Metazoa > Chordata > Aves > Passeriformes > Dendrocolaptidae > Campylorhamphus > Campylorhamphus procurvoides. Next base: position 20,776 of record WBMV01003016.1, on the reverse strand, counting down.
CAATGCGGATGCCTGTTTTTGTCCTATGCAGCTTCTTATACTATCCTTATCAGCACACATTCAGCACCCATGCTGGTTGTGTTCACAGTCCTGAATTCAAAAGAAAACTATGCTCCTGGCCTTGAGAGGACTGTCTGTCTTGTTCCTGGCTCTAGCTATCTCACAGTCATTTGTGTTTCCAGCAGGAGTTGTCTCTTATCTCTGCTGGCTTGAACACCTCCCTGTCCTCTGTACAGTTGCCACTGTTAGGAAGATTCTTTCTTCATCAGCTAGGTTAAGCTGTTGGAAAGCTCTACCTCAACTTTCTGTGCCCTTCCACATATCTTCTCTAAGTAATTCTGCTTATTTAATCCTCGCTTTGGACTCCTTCCTCATCCATAGGAGAGAAGTGTGACAGACAAGTAAATCTTCAGCTGTCATCACTTCTCTCCTGGCAAGAAGAAGAACCAACAACCCAGGTTTTTCCCAGAGCTGAGCAAACTAGAACCCATGGGCTACACATTTGCCAGTAAATGAAACCACTAATCTGTTGTGCTAATTGTTACTACAGGTCTAGGCACACTTTATTCTGGTGTAAATTTACATTCTCCTAAATATTACTGACTTATAGATATTATTGATTGATTAGGAGGTTCAGTTCTTATAATGGGATGTTTTTACCTTTTCACTGCATACTTTTCAACAGGAGCAATCTATCTCAATTCACTGATCAAAAACTGATCATGACCTGCAAAAGGCAAACACTGCTGTGATTAAAGTCAGCAAAGTGCAATGCCACGCTGCTTTCTCTGTTTGTGTAAGTCACTCCAACGCCCAGCATCAATCAAGAGGTGAAAGTTGCTGACAAAAGCCATCTTTCATGAGCACTTCCTCATCCCACTACTTTCTCAGCCCTTTCTCCCCTGGGAAACAAGAAGCTTTTTTGCTTTGCTCCCAGATTCTCCAAAAGAGTATATTTCCCTGCATTGACTGACAATGTCCCTTTGGAGCACATCACAGTGCCCCATCACCTTTAAGTGACAAAAGGGTTATGAAACCTCATCCTTCCACTATTCACAGGGCAGAGCATAGAGAGGTCACCAAGCATCCCCTCTGCACAAGCCAGTAATGTCCTCAGAGCAGTCACATACAGCCTGATCTCCTCCTGGCTGACAGCTGGTACAGTCATGCAGTAACAGCAACTCTTAGTCCAGACTCTTCAATACTTGATCATGCACTGGTGTTGATGGAAATATGCTCAGTGAATATGTTGTTAGCACTGAGCATATCTTGGGATCAGGTGCAACACTACCAGAGAATGGGTGCATCCCTAGTTCTTATGGCCATAAGACCAGAAAGAAGTAAATCTAGGATTTTTACACCTAATTCTTCAGAAACATTATGAACCCTCAGACTGGGCTGTCAAGATCACTAAGTAGCTAGTTTCTTCAGAGAAGAAAAAAGAAACGTCATTCCCCTCTCTGTCAATACAGAGTTATTGACAACCTGCAGGAAAGTATTTTATACATTTTTTAAAATCACTGTTTAGACAGTGAAAATTCAGTGAACACTTATTATCCTATAGAGAAACTAATATAGCATAATGAGAAAAGAATGCTAAATAAATTCTAACAATGACAATTAAAACTATAAATAACAATTTAAAACTATTAAAATTGTATTGCTTATATGTGTGGTATTAGGATTTTCCAAGTCATGTTAGTTGCTTTCTGCCTATTCTGCTGTTCAAGCACCCTTATGAAAAAGTAAATGCTATTTGTCCACGGACCAATGTTTTTGATGGCTTCTGTAAAAGTTACATAGTTACAGGAAAAAAAGCCCTTCCTCAGCTCTTTATTTTAGTGCTCTGCAGTGCTCCATCACAAAACTGTTTCCTTTTAGCATGTGCCTCAGTCCTCCAAGTGATGCACACTAACATTATGGTCTCTGAATAAATCCAGTGAACTCAACAGAAACACTCAGGCTGCGTGAAATTAAGCACAAAGACAGGCTCCCAGGGTAAAGGTTGTATCTGAGATGACAGGGGGAAAGGTAAGGCATTTTAAAGGCCAGCTTTTAACCAGATTAGCTCAACAAACACAGGGAAAAAATAGGTTTTGTCTATTTTAAAGATCAAAATGAATCCATTGTTTGCTATTCCAACAAAGTAAAAAAATACTGTTCTACCTTTTTATTTACATATTTGTGTTATGGGACTTGATTGTACAATTGTCTAAACAGCCAGTTTGGCTCTGAATTTATAAAGCACATAGCACAGTTTTTAATGGTTTGGAGGGGGGTTTTGCCACAAATATTTTCCTTCTCCTTGTAATTTTGAAATTAATTAAAGCAGAAGGAAGAGGTTACTTGTTCTTCCAAGGACCAAAGAAGAGTGTGAGAAAATGTGCCTTAGCTTATTGGTAGCTGCATCTGTCGTTAACTGTAGCTCAGCCTCAGTGAAGAGTCAGGATCCAGAGCCACATACCCAGTTCCTGGGGCAGCAAACAGTTCTGGGCCATCTGTCCACCAGGGCCAGCAATTACAGCAAGGTCATTTGTCCCCATTTTCTGCCTGTGATCCCAGGCAAGAAACTCAAAGTAGTAGCTCAGTATACCCTTGCATGAGACAAAGACTTGAGGTGAGTGTGCCCTATCATTTTCTGAAAGCACAAAGGACCATAGATGCCCCCAGCGTTTTGATAAATAAATTCATATTTTACTATAGCATCAGATAAAAATAACTTCCAAATAGAAACCCAAATGCACTGCATGAGGTTAACAAAGTAGAGTTGCTTGGCCACAAATACCGTGTTTTCTTGGAAGAAGAATGTAGACAGGAAAATATCTACTTTTTTCCTGCAGCTTTGCTCAAATCCAGCAACGATAGAAACTTTAAAAAAACCACAAAATCTCCTCTGGGCACCTAGAAAACTCTTCCTCCATCATCTTGGAGGCTTTGTGTGAGATCTTCTCCAAATGCAAAAAAGCTTCTATGTTCATCAAAGTGCTACACTCACCACTTGTGTTATCAATGCCTCCATTCCTGCATACTATCAGAGCATTTTCCCACAAGCTGCTGACTTTAACCCAAGCAGATGTCCCTTCATCCCACAGTGCCCATCTCACTGCAGTGCTGTGGTGAGGAGGATACAAGCAGGTGGGTTTTCTGGCCACTGTCACGTCACACTTTGAAAAAAAAGTTCTACTTTTTTATAGAAAATCAAGCAACCCAAAGGTCCACCACAAGACTTGCAGAAAAATCTACAAAAAATATCAGGTGAGGAAAGACAGACTTCCCTACTCTGTAACCAAAGGTGTAGTATTTTCATCTGGGTGGGAGGTGGGGAAAAGGGAACTATTTCTATTTGCTGAAAATGCAAAGCAGCCAAGAAATCCAGATATAAAATAGCCATGGTAAAGGGGAGGGTGTTTGGATACCCAGAAACAGGGTGAGGCAATCCCTTGTGAGAGCATCTGCATGCACCCAGCTCTTCCAGAACCACATTTATGGGATCAAAGATGAAAGACTTTTCAGCTACAAGAGGACATACAGAGGCTGTCTCAGAACTGAGACATCAGCTAGTCATCAGCACTGATGACTAGCCCTTTCATAGCTAACAAAGCCCTAGCTAACAAATCAAGCCTTACCTTATGACATGAGTATTTTCAGGGGTTTTGCCAAGTTAACTAGAAACAGCTAAACACAGGTCTGTGCCACACATGGTTGCAAACAGCTACTAGCTCCGAGCTGTGTGAGAAGGGGCTAAAGCTCAGCTATATAGATAGTACAGGAAAAAGGATTATCAGGCCATGGTATATAGCTCCTGGACCATATTCAGCAGCTACATGTAAGCAAAAGCCTTCAAAAGGTTTTCACCTTTCCTCATAACGGCAAGATTCACTGCTCCTCATCTAACTGCAAGAACTTGGGCAACAGGCCTATGAGGAGTTTACACAGACATGGACAGGTAGAGCAAAGATGGAGTGAGGGAAAGTAAGAGATATGTTGGCATGAAAATGAAAGCTGGACCACCATCCTGTGTACCCAGGGACACCTCCACCAACCCATGATCTCCTCTCACACTGTTTCCCAAACCCCGAGCCACACCAGTCCAGCCAGCACTTGTAGGGATCCCCAGGTTTTAAAAGTCTTTCCAGTATTTGTAAGACAGTATGTTTCTGTTCTTGGAATTGAAGACTATTGCCTATTAGATAAAAAAATCCAATATGCATCTGTCTTTTGCTCAGTACCTCTCCATAGCAGGAAGGATGCCAAGGAGCAGGATAACGTTTTGAATCTGTGTAAATACTCTGCTACCAGCAGTCCCCTAAACCTGTCTGCCTCCTATCAGCACTCTTTAGCTAAAGAGTAACCATCTGCTTAAAAGAATTATTGTCCCTCACTGCTATGTAAAAGGCCAGTTTGCTTGTGTTTACCTTATGGTAAGTCCTTCTCATTTCTTTAAGACCTAGTTCTAAGCCTTGGGAGACAAAATCTCTGTAAGAGATCCGAGACAGCAAGTTTTCACAGCCAGTCTCACAAAGCAGCCTGTGATCTTGTTGACTGGCACAGCTCACACAGTGCCTCCAAGAGAAAGTGCTGGAGACCTGAGGCTCTGCTGAGACTCCTGTTGCATCCTTCAACAAATTCCCCGTGTCCCAGCTTCCTAGACTGAGGCTGGGACTAAATATTTTTGCTCTCTAATGAACTTATTGTTGGGATGAAATGTGACAAGATACATTGAAATCTCCTGCAAAGATCTGCAGGTTTGTAAAATCTTAGTTTGTATTTGTGACTCTGGCTCATATAAATAAATAGTTGCAATTAAGTAACACAGCCAAACATAAACTTTACCTCTGAATCAGAGCACAGACTATGACCCACAAATTCCAGAGTGATTACAAAATATCTAATGAACTTCATCTAATACCAAGCATTAAGTAATTTACTAAATGTCTGATAACATAAGAGAAGGATTAGGAGGGGTCCTGGCAGAAACTCCTGTGGCTTTGCCTCCTTCACAGCTCCCCATTGCTTCAGAGATAAAGATTATGGTTTCTAGGGTAACTAGACACACACACACAAAAAAACCGACATATTGTCTAGTTTGGTTTCCTGAGACTGTCAGAGCAATGTCAGGCCAGAAGCATTATATACCTTATATAGTTTTTTTGTTTTAAGGGCAATTCTCATATTTAAATGTACAGTTTCTAACAAATAGTGACACTTCAAAATACACAGACCATAGTTAAAGACACATAGAGGACAGATGGTCCTGTTGTGCATGCGTGTCTGTTACTATGGATGGAGTTTGTACTTGGCTTCATGCCACACATACACAAAATGTAAAAATTTGAATAAACACATAATTTTCCTGTGATATTTATGTTTCTATATGGTTTCTGAGGATACACATATGCAGATGATAGGCCAGAGTATCATTTCAATCATAGCCTTTCACACTGCGGAACACAGTAAATTTTGCAGATGTAAGAGCTGTAAGGGCCAAAAGTGAGCACATGATGGTAGAACTGGGGACTAGTGATCCTTTACAACAGAAGGGACTTGTCTCACTTGGTGTTTCCCAGCCAGAGTTATGGGTACACTTGTGCTGTGTCTCTGACAGAGCTCTGCTCCATTTTTTTTGAAACCCGAAGACACCATGCAGCTGCTGCAAAACCCACAGGGCACTGCCATCTCCTGTCTTTGGACACATCAAACATTCTTCACCTACGTGCAGACTCCTGCTCTCTTCACACTTCCAAAGCTTTGTGTCATTTCATCTGAAGAAGCAGTATGACTCCCCCCTCTTTAGGACCCCTTTTTCTCACCTACCAACATTCAGGTGACTCAGGAGACAGCATTTACATCATTGATGCTGGGTCAGACAACATCCACCCAGTTACCAAGGACCTAAATATGATGCTACTGCTATGTCTCAGCTGGAACAACAGCAAATGTATGAAACTGCACTCAGCAGTGTTTCCAGGCACAGAACAGATTGGTTCCTCTGCTACATCTTTTCAGCAGCCCCAACACGGTTTTGGCCCATGCAAACTTACACTTCTCTGGAGCACTTCCAGGCAGGGTTCAGGGGCCAGTGCACTCCAATAGCCACTACAAGCAGCTTGCATGCAGCCACCCTTTCTTGCCAGGGTGTCAATGAGCCCCGGGCTGTTTCATGCCAGCAAGCCTCTGTGCCAGAGACTGTTTCCAGGCATGTTCAATTCACTAGCATAGCCTTTGAAACATTCCAAGGTCAGGGCTGATCACCCCAGTATGCTTGATAAAGCCATACTCAATAATCTGGTTCCTTTCTAATCATTCAAGGTATTTAGTACTTACACTTACCCACAAATACAGCCAATGCCTTGCAGATATCTTTTTCAGATCATCAGTTGTTTTCATTCTAAATGAATTTATCTTTTTTAACATTCTCACCATAAATATCAGGCCTCCAGTACGAGAAGACTTGAAAGACTTCCAAGCAAAGGAGCTTGAATCCACGACCAGATAGAATAAGTAAGCCAGTGCCCTAAAATGACACTAGTGAGTCACTCCAAAGCAGTTTCTTCATGCCCAGTGCTGCTAAGCATCCCAGGCCCTGGTGAAATCCAAACGAAAAAAAACAACCCAGGTTACTGTCCAACGAAGAGCTTGCAATAAGCACTGAAACTGATTTAACTATACCCTGTTCTGTGGGAAGGTTGATTTCTTCCATAATCCTTCATATTTCAAGACTCTTTAAGAGCCCCTCTCCCCTAGCCAAAACTGGTGGAACGCATCTCAAACACAGGTTAACCAAACAGTGTGAAGGCCTGAAAGTGACTTAATACTGTGGCCCTAACTCTTTTGGGCAAATAAATACCACAAATGTGATTTTCAGGGGACAGCTGCTGGAATTTTAATAGAATAGTTACAGGTTAGATGTCAGAAAACTTAATTCTTGCAGAAAGCAGTATTTCCTGATACCACCTTGCACTTCTCTCTGTTAAACAAACACTAACTACAATGCCGTTTCCAGGGCCAGGAAGCCAGCTGCTCCATTTCACAACTGATAGCAACTGAAGCATCAGCATCTTTGCTGAACTGTGGACACCCCCTTCTCCTTTACTTCCTCTTTCAGAGCTGTAGAGGCAAAGGGATGAGACAATAGGTAGTGAAATAACACAAGCAAGGAAGAAAGGCTTCCTTTGCCCCGAAGTGATGGATGCACACTTGAGGAAAATCCTCTTTTAGGCAGGACAGGAGGTCGGTACTTAGCACATCAGTGCAGAACTGAATCTCCAGGATGTCTGCATAAATGCCCCTCCATGATGTTATTTTATATCTGGACAGTGTTCAGCAACACTTTGAAGGCCAGATAGGTGTTAAGCCAATATAGAAAACCCAAACCACCCTGTATATTCATAAAAATATAAGATAAAAAGTTCAAAGAGCTTGGCTATATGTGTACATTATACAAAACAACTGCAATGTTTTATACACAAGCCAGCACTTTCTAACTTGAGAATAATTAGGAAGGATTTGGAATCAGAATTAGGCATCTCAAGTGGTATCAGGCACTAACTAAACTGTACTGCAAGTACCAACAAACTTGTGTTTCCTGTTCTTAAATGTTTTGAGGCTCTCAGAGTTTTAACTGCTGAACTTTGAGATAGAGATCACAGTAAGAGCAGCAGAACAGAACAAAGGGAAGGAAAATGCAACTGAAGCAGAAGCTTAAACCAAAGCATTTAATTGCATCTTGTTGATGTGCTTTTTTTAAGAGGACATGAAAAGGACATTATAAGGACATTCAAAGCATTAAGGGGTGAGGAAGGACTGGAGAAAGAGACAACACTTGAAATAAATGTTCCATAGAGAGGAAATCTCTAATAATTTATTGACCTTCAGTTTCACATTGTGAAAAAAACCGTGAGTTTTACAAAATCTTAAGATGCAGTAGCAAACAACACAGACAATTTTACTTCTTCACTTGCACAGTTTCCTTTTAGCACATGAATCACATTTTCAATGGCCAGGAATGGGAACATTATTCTGCTCTAATCACTCTCATTCAGACAGGTGTCAGACTATAGGAAAGGGGCTGCACAATTATACCAGAAGAGGAAGGCTGTCCTTTGTTACATGTTTCTATAGCAACCAGCCTGCAAAATATGAGGAACCTTCCCTTCTTAGACCAGTGTTTTTGTGTGCACTCCCCTACGAACTGCATTTGCTTCCAAGTGTGGGGTGTTTTGCAGGACTGAATGGTCAAGTAGTTCGCCAGGATTCCCACATCAATTCAAAGAGCAAGAGGCCAGTGTATTCCCTGCAGAGTCAGAGGCCCACCCCAACTTCAACTTCCTTCAGCCTACACGCAGGAATTAACTGAAGACTTGAAAGCAGACCACAACTTTGGAAACAGCTGCAGAAAATGTATCCCACTTTCTGAAGTTGCATGACGCTACAAAACAGATTTCATAAACTAAACAGTTAGATGCAGGGCAGCGTCACCTCTGGACTCTAATCTTGTTCATGAAGAACACAGGTCTCAAAGCTTTATGCCCTTATTCAAACAAAGGGGCCCCTGGGGACCCAGTTCTCTACTTCCTTGTACCTCATGTAGCTGCTAGCGCCAGGGGAGAGGACATGCAAAGCACAGGAAGTCTGACTTTATGGCTCCCTTTGCACTCCTGACAGTGATCCACAAGATGAAAGGCAACAAAAAAATCAAGGCTGTTTGCTTCAACATGGCAACCTGTGCAAGTACAGGGATATAGAAAGGAGACCTACAGTATCTAAGTTGCTTTCCTATTGCTTAAAGGACATCTAAGAGGGGACACGGGTGGAGAGGTTGTGGGTTTAAATACTTTTTTTAACCTATCATTTCAAGGAATAAGTTTAACCAGCAGAACTAGAATTTTATCACATCTAGCTGGACCTTACCTTTTTTAAAAACTGCTAATGTCTTCACTAACTAATCAATGTTCTGTCAGCACTCACAGAACTTCAAATACTTCAATTCTGAAATGTAAGTCTACTCCAAACAGCAAATCAAATGTAAGGTAGCACAGAGAAACTTTCAGTGACCAATGTAAACACTTCCAGATGACAAAGCTTTCACAAATACAGCTACATCACTGTCACAGAGAGGAAAGGCAAGCATCACCGATGTGACTATTTTTGTTTTGCATGCATGCATGCAGCTGTTTAGTTATACCACAGCACACACCAACCATGTTACTGAATGTGCCAGTTAAGTTGGGCTTCAGAAACATTTAAGAGAAAAACCACAATACATGTTTCATGACAGGATCTGGCAAATAAAGTGCCTGTGAAACACAAGCTTCTGAAATTCCAAAGAGTAGCTTCATCTCTGTCCAAAGACCAGAATGATAAGAAACAAATATATTTAAAAAATCAGAGTTCTCAGGATTGTATCCGACCCTTCTGAGCAACCAAGTGACTAATGACACACCTGGATAAGGAAAATAAAAAGCAGCAAAGTTTGAGGGCTTTTTTTTTTTTTTTTAAGATTAAGAGGTTTGAAAATCATTTTCTATCCCCATAAGAATTTTTATAGAGCACTTGGGTCTTTGACATCTGGCCACTCAGATGATGATCTGAAATCCAGATGGATGAGGCAATCCAGTCAGTGCAAAATTGCTGCTCTTTCTTCTTCTTCTTTTTTTTTTTTTTAAGACTTCATCACTACCCTATCTTGAGGTTTTTTTTGTTTTTATTCTTAAATCACCATTCTCCACTCCTTCAGGACAATGTGACTATGTTGTAGGTAACCCTTCTCCAACCCAATAAATAAATAAATAAGTTTGGACAATGACTTCATCTGGGCTTGGTATCCAGAAGCTCTTCCACAGTATTTGCATTGCAATCAAGAAGCTGCACAAAGAGAGAGTTGCAAGAGACTTTGGCTATTTTCAGATTAGAAATTGAAAGGCATGACCAACAAATGAAATGTTGCAAGGACACCATCTACAAGACACACCACAAGCAACCTGGGGAGCTGGTGGCCTGAGAAATGTGACCTCCATGTCTTCTTCCCTTAGTACACAAGTAATTTAAGATTCTCTCTTGTAATCCTTTCATTTCCCACTGGGAAGCCACTCCTACCTCCCACCTCCAACTGTTACCCAATAGTTTTCTTTCTTTGTGCAGCAGAGCAAGTCAGCAATCACAATATGTGCAAAACATACAATTCACACAAGCCCTTGCAACATGAAGACAATTGCAGGCATTGTTTCAGCATGCAAGCACTGAACAATAAATAACTATATCTACAACAAGTAACATAATAGTAATGGGACAGTTTGAACTACTTATAAATACAAGGAGGAACAGGAACAAGGAGAACTTGGGGGATGTAATTTTTGTTCCCCACTGTTGCAAAAACATTTCACCATGGGACTGTTCCCTAAGAAGCAGAAGGTCACTTACTGCACACAGGACAATGCAACACAGGGTCTAAGACATGCTGTAGGCACTGTCCACAGACAAGCACACTCCAGTCAGCAGCAGTACTCAGTTCAGCAGCAGTACTGCTGCATCTTCATTCCAGCAGCATCTTGCTGTTTCAGACCTGACCTGCTTCTTCTGTAGCTGGTGCTGACACTTGAAAGCACCACAGAGAGGTGATGACCATTTCAAATGTCACATAAAAACAGAGGAGTCCAAGGAAATTGAGTTCTGTGTGGTGCACAGCTCAGAGAAGATGTTTCTTTTTTTTCATATTTGAAGGACTGATTAATATCACCATTAATCCACAATTACTAACACAAGGACCTGATCACCGGTTTGTCCATTCATATTTAAATCATGTACTGAAGTACCAAAGACAGGTGTTTTTTTCTTCCATTCCTTCATGTCTAGGTTGGATACTTTACAAGGTGCAGAGGATTTTCTTCAAATGCAAGAGATGCTGAAAGATTTTTCTTCATTAAAACCACTTCTCCAGATCTGAGGTTCCAATTTTCTTCTCCAAATAAAGAAAACTAAAAGCATGGAAAGAGGTGGGGGGAAAAGAAAGAAAAATCACTTTAAGGGTTTTGCTGCAACAATGGACCATAAAGTTTTTGTTAGGTGTCAAAGAAAATCTAAAAGCTAAGTTTAAGATACAATCCCGTTGATGAGCTTCCCTGCCAGCCCTGAACCTCAATGTTCCCTTGCAATACCCAACTACTGATAAATAAACCAGTCAAGAACATAATTCTTTAAGGTAAGATTCAGACTTTATTATTCTACTAGCCTTACTCTGCAAACCATTCTATTGACTGCAGAAAGTATGTTTTATTCTTTGGGTATAAATGCAGTCATTTGAAAACTAAATCAAACTGGTTCAGAACAGTTCAGTGTGATGTGCATCTGCATCTGCATTCTGCACATGTCAACATTTTTATGTTCCCCCAAAATTTTGTGGATTTGTTTTAAGCAGACATAACCTTTTTAAAGTTCTCCTCTACAACACTCCACACACACACTTAGTGCAAATTTTTTTTCTGTCTCTAGGCCAAAAAACTTGGTTGGAGTAAAGTCGAAGAGAAGGTGAAGCTGTCTCATTTCAATACCGCCATTCACCTTAAATTCTGAATTGAATTTATTCATAATACAGAAAGGGCCATACAATTCCCTTACTTAAAACATATCTACTATTCATTAGAACAGAATTCTGCCTCGTTTCTTTTTACATAGCAATGTACCATGCATTAGTAACTCCATCCTACTGTACTTGATTAAATTGATTATTCAATGCAAAATTTAGCCTTCGGATGCTGAAACTGCACTTTGCATTTTCACCGTGAAGCTCTATCAAAATGCCTGCTTCCAAACCACCATCAGTACATGATAGGACTGCTAGAATTTTGGGAGGCAAATCCTACTTCATTACAATGCAAATGAGCTCCAGTGCACTCACAGATCCTTTGAACACACCAGCCTCTCAGGCTGTTATGTCTAAGAACAACAGAGCACACTCACAGGAAATAACATAGCCTACATAACAGCCCAGGAGCATTAGGCATTTTTGAAACTGTGGGCTATTTCTCATGTCTAAAAAGGTGTCCACACTTAGAGTTGATTAGTCTTTTCAAGACATTCTTCAGCTTAGCATGCAACTTTACTCACTGAAACAGACTATCAGCACTAAAGTCAAAACAGTATTTCTTGTCATGCGATGAACTTTAAAAAAATTATAAATAATTCCAAAACAAAGGGAAAAAAAACCTACTCAAAACTCCCAAGTTTGAGGAACAAGACAAAGCAGACTGAAGTTTTCCTAAATGCTGTCAGACTGGGGCCACACAGCACCATGAAAACAGAGAGTAATCAGAAGTAATTTCCTTTTTGTCCCTACCACCCACTGACAAAGCAGCAGGAGTCAGTTGGGAAAAAAAACAATCTACTTGGTGGATGAGCACACAGCATTGGAGACATTTCAGTCTGTGGTTATATTCAGAGGGTTATCCTGTGTGCTAGTTAAGCCAGTTATCTTGTGTTAGTGAAGCTAAAATAATGGCTCTCAACAAAGGTATGGCAGAGTAAAGGAAAGGCTTTTTGCACCGTTACATCCTAAGAACTCTTTTTCAAAATAAAACACTCCCTCTCATGTACTATAAACTTCAGAACAATTAAGTCAGTCTCAGAGGAGTAAGTCAATATTTTTCCTGGCACAGACCTGAGTCCAGGCATTCAATACTGCTGTTCTGATAACAGTGAGAACTGCATAAAGTCAGTAATAATACAAATTAACTGAAGACATCAAGCCATTGTTCCCAGCCAGGCAGGAAGCTGCCACACAGAAATCAGGGCTCCCATTTGCTGGCTGTCAGGGGGCAACTACTGCCAGTATCCAGGACCTGGTAAGTCTCAAGGGTTTGCCCTGCTTTCCCAAGAGAAATCTGGGAAAAAACAAAGCGAGGAGAGGAGAGGAAAGAAGAGAGGGCAGTGTCTTCAAGACAAACACTGACTTGAGACAAAAATAGTTGATGGCACAACACAGCCCAATTTCACACTAGATTTCCAAGCTGAGCTGCTGCTTTGCATGGGCCCAACCTTGTATTCTTTTACTCAGTCAAAGCTCCCAGTCAACTGAAAGCCAACTACAAGATGAATCGTCAGTGTACCACAGACAAAGCAATTTTATTACTACCCTATATTTCATGGCATATGCTTCTATCTACACTGCTTTAAAGACTTCTGAAGTTTGTATGTACTGTAAGAGTCAGGCAAACGTCTACTGGTGCAAAAAACCCAATGATCTGTCCCAGGCAGAAGAACCCAGAAAAGTCTTTATATGCAAGCTCTTCTTCCTATTTTCTGGAGAACCTGTCAGTATGAACTTTTAACTAAAACAGAAGCACATGCATAGCTTGTTTAATTACTCCAACTGTATTTATTTGCCTGATAACCTGCCTGCCTTCATTGGTACAATATACACTGTTTAAAACCAAAAAGAAATTACCATTCACAGGGCATTGATTACTTAGGATCAAGAACATCATTATATTTTTTGACTGGCAGCAACTGATTTTGTACTAAAGCCTCAAGGGGAGAGTGGGGCATAAAAGAAACACAACACAAATGGGAGTCTGCCAGACTTGTTGCAAAATACACAGATTAATGGTGAAAATTTTCTCCCCTCCTCCTAAAATTAAGAAATGCCCAGCAACCAACCAAGCAAGACCAAATTCAGACTTGCTTGTGAGAACAGACAATGCTGAAGCTGCATCTGGTAAGAGCTTGGCCCATTATATATAATTAAATTGTTTGGGAACAGTGTGCACTATAGACTGGTAATTATTTCAACCAGTATTAATTATAAGTCTTCCTGACACTATGTCTAGTTAAACATATATGACAATAAGTATTTTGAAAAATCTGTATTTTAAAACATAACAATGGAAAAAACACAACCGTAGTCCATGCAGATGCAACCATGTTGTCTAAGTGTGACTGAAAATTAGGCCTGAACTGCCTGTAAAACACCTCATGAGACAACTTTCCCCAACAACGGTTTGCCTGGAAATTCAAGTGAATTCATATCAGGCTCCAAATCAGAATCTACTGTATTCTTTTTGGGAGGTGTTACTGGGTACAGACTGACCTAGCCCCTGTCATCAGGAAAAAAAGCACTAAACTTTCGTTTAGCATGCATTCAGTATTTAAAAGCATGCAGGAGTCAATTTCCAAAACATTATCTGCATTTTCCCGTATTGCTCAGTCTTTTACATCTAAATCATACAGGAAAAGGTTTTGTAAAAAGAAGTGGGTGCAAGATACATGGCAAACTACTTCCAGCATTTTCACAGACATGGTGCCTGGCTTACAACCCATGAATGGGCATGTCTCAGTTGCTCCAGCTGTAAAACTGGATTGAACACACCCACCTCTCCTCAGAGCTGCTGCTGAAAAGCTTTGTGGAAAGCATTATTACAATGAAATTCAATGGTGCTATTTCTTACCTGATAACTTGTAACTGCAACATATACAGAATTAGGAGGGGAGGTGCTTCCATGTGCTGACAAATGCTGTGGGAATTAATGAATAGGGCACAGTTGTTATGCTGTTCCATACATCTAATGTGGGATCGTAGCAGTCCAATGTTTTGCACCTCTGAATGCCAAAGTAGCCTCCAACCACATACAATTTGTTTCCAGATGCCACTGCATGGCAGCTCATTCGCTTGGCTGTCACATCTCCCACCTTAGTCCATTGGTATGCTTCACTGTTGAATTTGTAAGCAGAGCATGCGGAGAATTCGGTATCTCCACCCATAATAAAAATCTGGTTACCCAGAACAGCTGCAGCTGTGTAGCGCCAGGGCTGGGGGCAGGTGGCTGGTACCGTCCATCTGTTTTCACATTGATCATAGCACTGAACTTTGGGCAGCTTGTCATGGCTAACACTGGTACCTCCAAAAGCAAACAGCTTCAGCTTTGCACTGACTACAGCTGCATTGCTAACTCCCTCTCGCAGTGGGGCAACCATGGTCCATTTGTTGGTCACGGGGTCATATTGTTCTACTTGCTTTAAAGATACTGAAGGGGAAGCTGGAAGGCAACCAGTTGCTGCAGTGTGTCCTCCTACTACATACAAACAGTGCTTAAGTTCAGCAGAGCCATGCCCAAACCTAGCTACCAGCATGGGAGCAGCCTTTGACCACTCCTCATGAAGGGTGTCATACACCCACACGTCTTTGGAGACTCCATTTTCTGATCCTCTTCCCCCAGTGATATACACTTTGCAGCCTATGGCACAAGCACTGAACTCTTTCCGTGGACTTGGTATGTCAGCCTTTGGAATGATCTCTTTTGCCTTTTGATCCACTAGGTACAACTTGTCACACATAAAGGTTTGGCCACCCAAAAGAAAAAGTGAATGGCCAGTTTTACGGGGTCTGGCACACAAGCTAGTGACCACTCCATCATTCTGTAAGATCTTTAACTTGCATCTTATTGATTCCTCTACAATCTCCTTACTTTTCCTTTGCTTGGTGATAAGTTCTTCCATGGCCACATTCTCCATAAGGTATATGGCTGGCAACAGGGCCAGTCTCACTGTCTGCAACAGCTCTGGCAGGTAACAGTGACGCTTACTCAGGTCATAGTTGACCCAGTTGAGAGCTGACTCATATACCAGCCTTTCATCTTCAGTTTCTAATTCTTCACTGGAAAGGAGCTGCACTACCATGTCTTTCGGCAGTTGAAGGAAGTCTTCACTTTTACTGATACTCTGGAAGTTGCTAAGGCACATCCTCCAAGAGAGCTCATACAGCTTCGTACACTGATGAGCATCCGACAGTAGCAGCATACCAAGACAGTTGGTGGGGTGAAGGTTTTTCTCCAGAAATTCTGCACAAGCATCCCGAATGTCCTGAAACTCTAGCATGTCACCAGCCTCCAGCAGTGACTCCGCATTCTCCTCATTAATGATAACCCTGGAGGAATATGCATAGTCCAGAAGAAGCTCCAAGACTTCTGGGTGAATAGAATTATGAAAGTTGACCTCACTGTCCTGGCTCTCCTTCAGTCCTCCACTGAACATTGCTTCAAAATAGCGACTACAAGCAGCTAGAACTGCTCTGTGGCAGGGGAATGACCTGTTTCCAGCATGGAGAAGTACATCTGTAAAGAGACGCTGCTGGCGCAGAAGGTTCAGGTGAGTAAGGACACTATCAGCATAGGATGACTTGTGGAACAAGTATATATTTATGGAGCCAGTACTGGCCCTAGACTTGCGATTTTCATGCATGCTGACTGACATTTTCTTTCACACCTATAAACAAAGAAAAAAATCGTAAGATAAATAAGAGTTAAATTCACTATTATTTTACATATCAGAAAGTGAATCTGTTATTCACTATAAGATAGGGGAGAAACCTGCATTTATAACTGAATGAACAGAGAATTACATCTACTTTTGGCATGTGTTTATTTTTTTATAAGATGAGATTCATAAATGACATAGCCTAAATTTGTTGCCTAAGAGCAGGTTTATCTTGGGAAACCTGATCTCCAACTTTCATAGTAATACAGTAAGCGAGTCAGAGAAAGAAAAGGAACCAGGACTGATTTTCTCACCCTTCCCCAATGTAGATCAGCTGATTCATTACATACATACACATGCACATGCTTGAAACATTCTCCTGTACTGAATCATAGCAGGAAGAGCTACCAGACAGAATACCTAAGGAATGTCAAAAGCTGCACAGGGAACAAAAACCTACTAATCCCATTAGGAAGCTTCCCTTTGGTATAATGACTCCATATGCAACAGCACAGAAGGCAAAAAAAAAAAATCAACCCAACTTTAAACCAAAAAACTAATATCAATCAAATTTAGACTTGCATAGTCATAAAAAAGCACAACGAATAAATTTTACATATTGCATCTTGAACTCTGCCAGTGGCTGCCTGCTATAGTGATACAGCTTTTATATAGGCAGAATCAACAGAAAAACGTGTTTTGACTATCAGCTGAAGTCACTAAGACACTGCCTCTGAAGCCACTTGCAGAGTCAAGTACTCAGAGCACAAGCCATTAGTTCATTCTGAGGCTTGGAGGAGGCATAAAACAGAAGACATACCCTATCCTTCTCTACTCCTAACAAACACAAGACTGTTCAATTCCTGTTTAGAGGTGAGTGTTATTGTTACCTGACATGATATGTAGGTCCATGACAGCAAGTTTCCAAACTTAACTAAGAATCAAGCCAACATAAGAGTATAAAGGGAGGAATACTGGCAGCCATGTAAACCTAATGGCCAAAAAGCCACAGTGCAAATAAGAGGAGGTGAACCATAGAGTCCAGTGCAAGCTGTGATTGTGACCACTACTGTAATAATGTCCCTTCTCTCTCCTGAAACTGCAGAGAAACCTCAGAAAGAGACAAGAACCAAACAACTCATTACAACTATATTTGCATGCCCAGAGTCCCTTTTACTATACCTTCAAAGAGAGAACTAGGCAAAAGTCTACCTGGAAAGCACGCAATGCCCAAAGTCCAAGTGTGACCTGGGGCCACTTGTGAAGGTTTTTAATGTGGATAAACTTCACACTCACACAAACATTTCTATATTCCTGAGCATCTTTAAGCAGTACAGAACTGTAGAATTCCATTCCCACATTTTATGCTTCAGGATGATACATGAGCTTTACAAGCATCAAAAAAAAAAAAGGCATTTTTAATACATATTTTTTGTAGATTCATATGATCAGAAAGATCAACAAAATCAAAACCACATGTGATTAATTTGTAGAGCAGACTCCATTTCAGAACAAGCAATCTGTGAATATGGAACATGCAACACCTGCAGATTAACTGTAGCATAGCCAGTACCATCCTCCTTGCTACCTGTGCTAATGTACAGAATTGATTGATCATGTTGAACAGCAAGTTTATGATACACCTTTCCCTTCAGTTACATCTAAAAAAAAGCCCCTAAACTCAACACAAATTAAGGAATAAAGACATGCATTACCACAAAACTACCAAAGCCCATTTCCTTTAATCTGAAACACAGCTTGCCTGATGAAACTTAACTGGCATTGAAAAGAACAAGCAAGACAGCCCAAGATACAGTGTTCAATCCAAAAATCCTCCAAATCAGAGAGAAATCCTACCCATCAAAGCCACAAGGCAAAGTATCTGTCTCACTCTACCATGCAAAATTTAAAAACGTATTTTACCAATGCTCCCTGGACCAACCTCCTAAGTGCACTAACACTGAAAACAAAACAACTTTAGGAAGCTGGTGTGTCTTCAAAACACAAACCCTTTTACTAGGAACATTAAATCAGTTGTATTGTCTGGCAAAAAAAAAAAAAACTTAGCATTTGACAATCCTGAGCACTAATCTCTGATTAATATTACCCACTTAAGCTATAGCCAAAAATATGATACTGATTATATGCAGGTTGAAATCTGATGGAACTGAAGGATTACAGAAAGGGTCATGGCCTGAAATACTAGTATACAAACAGTTTGAAAACACAGATAGGAAGGTGAACCCTTTACTGTCATTTTTTGGAAACTTTTACGGCACTTTACTATTTTAAATGCTATTATGATGCAATGCAAAACATTCACGATATCTCTCTGGGTGGGTTTGCCTCACACTGGGGACCTACTCCTCACCAAGAAGCAGGATGGGAGTTAAACGCCCCACTGATCAGAGACAACAGAGTAACCAAGATCTGAAGATGCTCGTTGCCCCCTGCCTTCCCTTCCAATTAAGTGAATGTGTAGACACCACAGCCTAGGCATGTTAGGATCTCTATAAAAACACAGCTCCTCTTCTTTCCTCCACATATTGGGGGAATTCAGAGTATACTGAAAACTTTCTTTTATCATGCACAGAGGGTTCAGAAATACGGCGGGTAAAGTTCACATCAGAGGCTGCAAATGCAGGCATTCACATCTTTCACCAGGCTGTGTACTCCCATAAGCACCACTTGTTCAGCACTGTTCAGAATGAGCCCACAACTACAACAACATAGAACCAAACATAAAAAATCACCCTGCAGTTATGTATACATTGGAGGCTAGTGAACTACAGACCATATGCAGAAGGGAGGAACAGATCACTGTGTGTTACCCAAGCCCACCCACAGCCACAGAAACAAATAGTGCTGTAAAAAAAAAAATTAAAAATATATATAAGAACCACTCTCTAACAGCTAATGAATAAGGCACTCAGCATTTCACCCCAGTCAAAGAGAAGACTTGGTCTCTCAGTGAGCAGCAATTGCAGATTTCATATATTTCCTGTAAGACTGCCTTTATCATCACAATGTCATCTATTGAGAGGAATTCAAACTATGCCAATTCACATTTAAGATAAGCTAACATATTTCCCCAAACAGAACAAAGATACGTATCTATACACATCTTTTTTCCCCACTGTGCTGCTGAGATGAGTTCACACATGGACTAGTCGAACAAGCCCCCTTACAAACGATTAACATCATTCACTAACAGGCAGTATTTTCTGTAAATGTCCTTTTGCCATTTCTGGCAATTAGCTCAGTCCAGAATCTTAGAAGAATATTAAAACATATAAATGACACCTCTGATTCCTCTGCTAGGTGATGGAAATTATGCAAGCCTCAAATACTTCAGCAGAGGTAATTTACATTCAGTGAGCAACTATTCATCTTGAATAATATGAGTCAATTCCCTTCAGGCATTTTTTTCCTTAGAAATAATGATATTTGTATGCAAAAGACCAGAAGTGGTCAGTAAATTACAGATATAGATTTTGTCTAGGAACAGAGGTTGATCCAAGACTTTGATTTATAATTACACTTCAACAGGCTACTTGTCACAGGAGCCCAGTAGTAAACACTACTTTAAGACTAAACAACAAGCTCCTTGTCCAACTTAACAGCTCTGCAGCACGCAGGTCTCAGCCTAAATCAAATAGAAAATGAAGTATTTTCAACTCACTGGCACATCTCTGATGCAGGCTCATTTTAATACGACTCTACAATTACATGGTGGTGGTTGTTTTTTCTTTAGAATCAGTGAAACCGCTGAAAGAGATGAAATCTGCTAATCATCCCACCGATGTAACTAACACCGCTTTCAATTGCTAAATCTGCACCGATACTATCAGTTTTGCAGGGCCAAACCGTGACCCTGCCGAAAGTCTTCAAACACAGTGGCTTCCTAGAACCTGCAGCGAGACAGAAGGCAGAACACGCTGCTCCTGTTAGGAATGTACTACAGCTCGCCACATGAAGACAAAGAAACGCAACTCTAAATTCCCCCCAGAGCGCTCCACTAGAACACCTAAATCACTCCGTCTCTGAAAAGAAACTTGCACGGTTTCTTCTCAGTCTGATTTAAAAAAAAATCAGGGCGAGAAGCTAAAATGCATTTAGTTTCCTTTACAGAGCAATAACCACGTGCAAAAGTTTCTGTGCCGGCGCAGGGAGAGCAGCGCCGCAGCCAGCTAAGGGCGCAGCGAGGCGCTCGCTCATTCCCCTGCCCTACTCACGCCCGCTGAGGGATGCTCCGGACCTCCCGCGGCCCCAAGCAGCAAGCTGGAGCCCACCGGGGAGGCGAGCAGCCCTCTGAACAGGACCCGTCACTTTCCGAGGGCAGCCGCACGTCGCAGACGGCAGCTCCCGCGGATGTGCCCCCCGCGCCCCGCTGCTGCCCACGGACGGGGCGATGCTGCCCGGCGTTCCGGTCAGCCCAGCCCCGGCAGGAGCAGCACGGCAAGCAGGGCAGCAGCAGCGCCCGGCCCGAGTAGGCGGCGGCTGTGCGCCCTGGACGGCCCGGCTGTGCCCCCCA
>WBMV01003011.1:0-43577 GCA_013396655.1 Campylorhamphus procurvoides | reverse complement strand
AATTTTTACTGCGCCCTCCTTAAAGCATCAGTAATTATGTAAGTTTTCACTTAGTCACTGCTGCCAGTGAGTTAGAATGAACTCCTTGCTTCTGTAAGCTGCTGAAACACAACACAGATATCTGAACTGGAATTAAATTGAAGAACTCACAAGCAATAGTGTTTTTTTTATATGACCCTTAAAACCTTTATGAATAAAGAAAATCAAGATATCCATAAATCAGAAGAATAAGAAGTCTTCTTTTTCAAACATGCAGTTGTACGTTAATTTTCTCTTCTTGTTTTTTTTTATTTTTTATTTTTTTTTAAGGTAGGAAGCACAATGCATATTAGTTTTCTTTTAAGAATATATATTATACATATTCTGATATTTCTACCCAGGCACACTTTTCATTTTAAATATCAACAGTATCTACCTCTTTTTGCATACAACTCTGTGAATCTCTTAATAACAACATAGCTGTGCATGAATTGTGTAAGTTTTCGCATGGGTTTGTTCCATACACTTAGAAAACAAATTCTTTCCTCTTTATTTGTAACATTCTTTAGATTAACAGGTAGTTTCTGTTTATATCACAGGATGTTGCAGGTCAGATAAATGTCTAACCAATTTTTATTCATTGTCACAGAAGCTCAAGTCAGTTGCCTACAATGAACATTTTACAGATATGACACAGGTACTCTATTCAAGTTCACATAGATGCTATGTTATATGTCTTAGACATGTTAAATGTCAATAAACGTTGGCCTGTAGACATCTGAACTGAGTCTGTAGTTCAGTACAAAGATAACGCAGAAAGAAAGTATAAACAAAACTCTCATGTCAGTAAATTGAAAAAATGGATTCAGACATGTAGGAAATTAACATGCCGTGCATTTCTCGTGAGAAAGCAAAGGGAGTGTTAACCTAGGCTGGCAGCCGTGGGCCTGTAAGATAAACAACTTTACAGGCCCATGAGAACTAGAAGCAGGCTGGATGAGCTCATAGATCTAGCAGCCTTCTGCTAATAGCCAATGAGTGATTGTTTATGTATGTGTTGCACCAGTAGCCTTAATGCACGTATTCTCAGGAATACTATAACTGTAGCAGTTTCTTTAATAAAGTGAGTTTTGCTGTTAATTCATATTGGATTGTCTGCAATTCTTCACAAGCCCAAAAACCCTCGGCACAGACACATTAATTTGCAGGAGATATGTAAGCCCAGGAAAAAAAAAAAAAAAGAGAGGAATAGGTGAGTGAATGGATAGACAGACAGAGAGATAGATGTTTACACATCAATAAGTTCTCTAAGTTACCCATATACCCAACGGCAAGTTGTTAGTACAATATAAGGAGTGTAGAGTACAATACATCTTCCTCTGAAGACATTCAGGCTACATTTTGTAGCCTGAATATTGGTGCTATTGCAGCTGAGATGTCTGACACATTTGTATGGGGTGGTCAGATACAATGCAAGATTTGACAGGTGCAGTCTTCATTTTATTAAAAGCTGTCTAGATGGCTAATCCCAGAAGTGGTGAAGGGTGCTACCTCTGGTTGGAGGCTGGTGACTAGTGGGATTCCCCAGGATTCAGTATTGGGCCCCACCCTGTTTAGTAACTTTATCAACGATCGTTAGGTGAGAGGATCAAGTGTATCCTCCAGTAAATTCACAGACAATAATGAGTTGGGCAAGAGTTGTGTTCTGCTGAAGGGTAGGAAAGCTCTGCAGTGTCCAATAAGGAAAAGTGCCAAGTCCTGCATTTCAGTCACAACAACCCCATGCAGCACCACAGAGTGTCTAGAAAGCTGCCCCACAGGAAAGGACCTTGGGGTGCTGGTAGACAGCCATCTGAACATAAGCCAGCAGTATGCGCAGGTGGCAAAGAAATCCAATGGCCTCCTGGCCTGTATCTAAAATAGTGTGGCAAACAGAATGAGGGCAGTGACCATTCCCCTGTACTCAGCAGAAGCAAGGCTGCACCGGGACCACTCTGTTCAGGCCCCTCACTACAAGAAAGTCATTAAGGTGTTGGGTACCAGAGCTGCTGAAGGGTCTGGAGTGCAAGACTTATGAGGAGTAACTGAGGGAGCTGGCATTGTTTTGCCTGGAGTAAAGGAGGCTCAAGTAGGGATCTTATGGTTCTCTAGAACTACCTGAAAGGACATTGTAGCAAGATGGGGGTCAGCCTCTACTCCAGGCAATTAACAACAGGACAAGAGGAAACTGAAGCTGCATCCGGTGAGGCTCAGATTGGACATCAGGAAGAATTTCTTCACTGAAAAGGTGGTTAAGAAATAGAACGAGCTGCCCAGGGAACTGGAGGAGCCACTATTCGTGGAAATGTTCAAGAGACAACTAGATATGGCATTTAGTGTTATGATTTAGGTGGGGTGGAGATGTTCTGTTAAAGGTTGGACTTGGGTAAGGGTCTTGGAGGGTTTTTCCAGCCCTAATGCTTCTTTGATTCTGTGATTTAGAGAGATCTCCTGAACTTAGGGAGAAGCAACTGTGAGTCATGCAGAATAACCAAAGTTGTCTCAAATGTTTAGAGATCCTAATATTTAGAGAGCTGAATTCAGCCTTGAGTACCTATATATGTCCTTATTATACTGTGCACCCTACTCTTGAATGAAAATAAGCATATGAAGAAGAAAACTACAACTAGAATTCTGAGCTCTCTGTTTACCAACCAGCTATACACTCTGGGACTCTGGGAAATAATTCTCCCCTACAGGCAGAAACCTGCAGGACACTGAAGTCCTACAACACTTCTTCATTCAGATTATGTCTAAATGACATGCTAAATCTTCACTAAGCTTCCAAATTCTATTGTAAAGCAAATTGTGTTTTTCAGCTACATTGCTACCAATTTATTATGTATTACAGGCCAGATTGATAAAGGAGAATGTTCTTAACTTTCTTCCATGTCGCAATCCATGCTACAAAATAAAAATCTTTAATGTTGTGTTAAACAGATAATATATTTCAAATGTGCCATCTTTGTACAACATGAAATTGAACATATATTGTCTAGTTTCAAAAAAAATTGTTGTAATTATTGTACAAAATATGACACTGAAATATGACATATTTCAGAAGCATTAAGGTTTCTTCCTCCTCCTCAAACATACAGTAGAAAATTACTTTTTATTTAGAAGATCATAGTTTTCTATTTTCTTACCATCTTCCTCTCCTCCTTTAAAGTGTGAGGATCTGCTGATAGCATAGCTTGATGATAAGGTAATTATGTTCATCAGCCAATAGAGGGAACACTCAAACTTGGTGCCCCTGCAGGAGAACAGGGCAAAGTGTTCATGCTGAAACACTTGGACAATCAAGGCTTTTTTTCCTGTGCTTTGTTACTGTAAACTATTATGAATGACCTACTTTCTTTATCCTATCCAATAAGGCAGAAGAGTATCAGATCCAACTAAGCTGCCAACATGGTCCGTAATTTCCAGTTTAGAAAGTTGCTGCATCCCAGAGGAAAGGTAGTGGATCAGATTGCCATCGAAAGCTGCATTATGCTAGAAAGCTGAGGTTAAATAAAACTTTGTAAAAGACTTGAAACCTGACAGGTAATTTCCTGTATCAAGTAGTGGTCTTTTTAAGTTTTATACGAATTTTTCATCTTGAAAATGAAGTTAAAGGGCCACAGTTTAAACTTTGTGAAATAGATCTTTAAAAGCTTAACTAACAATATCAGGTATGTGAAAAAATATTTAAGTGAAATTAATTACTGAAATCTTTTGAGGTAAATAAGTTGACCAAATTACATAAAGCATTATGTTTCCTTTCCTTTTTCTGCTAGTCAATGATTTAATTCATACTCAGTGTTCAAAACAGAAATAAAAATCTGACCTAGCATTCCATTTGATATCAATTAATAGGCCACAAAAAAATAAAAAAAATTCCTTCTTTCACTTATACTGAAATGGATATACAGGAAACTTCTGACTGAAACATGAGTTGGATGAACTTTGGTGCAGAACTGGCCCAAGAATTCTCAGAAAACACCCAGAGATCCACAGGGAAGGCTGAAAAGTATCATCTTACAAGAAAGCTAAAATTTGTGTTAGTTTGAGTTGAGTTCAAATGATTGTAGAGAATTAATTACCTTGCCTGTACACCAGAGAAAAGACTAAAAGTAACAATTACAATTGGGGATATGCTGTAGGGAGGCACAGATACTAATATGCCTTACATCAGACAATTCATATATTCCCTTAAATTCCTCTGAAGTGCAAGGACATTTGACTCTAGGATGTAGTCCTGGGAATCTGAACACTTTTTCCAGTTGCTCCTGTTCAATCTAGACTTTGAGTTTGGGTCTTCTTAAGTGAGAGTAATATAACAAAAAAGACAATTATTCTAAACATTTTCAAAAAATTACTAATTGCTACATAATTCCTTTTTTTCCTAATCCCTTTATCATCATTGTTCATATTCTGTTTTGATTATTATGTTTCAAATCAAAAGTATCTTTATGTTTTTTCTGGCATTTTCCATTTGTTCACCCTTGGAAATCAAGTAAAAAAATATTCTGGACACTATTAGGCAAACAATGTGAAAATCCTTTTAACTCTAGATAAGAAAGAATATGGATATTTGTACTATTGTTGTACCAGGGTGTAAGTTTGTAAAATAACTGATTGCATATCTAATAATAAAACAGACAGGAATACATCTGTTCTTGGGGTTAGGATTTATTTTAATTATGTAAAAAGTCAGAAGACAAAACAGTTCATTGCTAGTCCACTTGTCCATTGTACAAGAGTTGAACATCAGTTGATTTCTATATGTTTACTCCACATTTAAATATTCACTTTGACTAACACCATCCTAACACTTCTAGTTCTTCATGACAGTATTTACTTACCTGAAAGAATGAAAACAATAGAATAATCTTTTGTTGCAACTTCTTTTCCACCCTGTTCGTTACATAATCCCTAATGATCAGCCAGAGCTTAACTATAAGAAAAGCGTTTTCACATCTTTAACCATTGCTTCAAGTGTATAAAGAAAAAATTGGTATTAACCAAAGAATGCAGAAAGTCTTATTAACTAATGTATTTTTGCATAAAAGTCAGATATTCCTTGGTTGTATTATCACAATGAGAAAGAAATAGATCTTCATCTCTTCTCTCATGTATACACTACTATTTCTTCAAGATCTGTTATTGTCACCTCAGACTTGTTACAGAAACACATAAAAGTTCATGGGATTGTCTGAATGCAGAGGGAAGAAAGTCTCAGCACATTATTCAGTATAAATGAATACATTCAAATTTAATAGAATGCATGGCTGAGAATTCCCTTCAGAGATAATTCTGTATGATGTGCTTATTAGCACCAGAGAGGTCACTGGTACTTATTCTGTTCAAAAGCTATTTCTGGAAGGAATACCACTTTCATAGAAATCCTGTAACAATGGTATTTAAGAAGTAATTCCTCGAAAGCAGTGTTGAATTAGGTCATCAGCACAGCCTGCTGTGTTGCCTATTTTGCCTTTTCCCAAAAGACTAACATAACCCATGTGAGGATTTTGTACTTTGCAAAGAACGGTAGAGAGAGGAAAGTGCAGGAAAGTGCAATTTAGCAAAATTTTAAGTTATCAGCCATAGAGTTCATTTATTAATGAATGTTTTAAAAAGTATATGACACTTCAAGACTTTCATGAGCAAGAGCTTTAGTTCTCACAGTACAAAATGTCATGGATACTGAATTTCATAGTAAATATTAATCCATAAAAACCAGAATACAGTGGACATCAAAGTTTCTAACATTTTTCTTTTTCAGATTATAGTGGAAAGCTCTTGTGAAAACTTATTCCTTGCTACACTCTTGTTAATGTTGTTTAACTATTATATTTGAACAAAAAGAAAAAACATACAAACAAAGAAAAAAAGAAACAGTTATCTAAAGAACATAAAAGTCAAATCATCTTAGAAACAATCTATACACAAGTCTTTCTTACATACATTCTTACAATCATCTTCTGAAAACATCTTTGAATATTAATTAATTTACAATTTATTGTGGAAGTGCTAATGGGAGAACTAAACAAAGAACTTCCACTTTGTTAAGAAATTATTTACAGTTTGCTTGCATTGAGTTTTCTTGTGTCTTGTTGTATAACAAGACTGATGATGACAATGGAGTACACACAATAAATAGTTCCACAGGAAATGCAAGTTCTGTGCACCCCCTTTGGCACCCAAAAGCTGGAAGTATATCTTATTCATTCATCCATTAAAAATAATTAACTAGATCTTCAAAGGGTATTGGTTGATGTACCTCAAAACATAACTCTAAATTATATCAGCCAGCAACCTGACTTATTTCAGAAATGAACATAAATTACTACATAACCTATTTGCTGATGGAAAAGATTGAGACGATGAATTATAATCAATCTGAAATCTTATATTTTATGCTGACTTTTTGAAGTAATATACATAGCAAATCTCTGATAAAACACACCATTCCAGATAAAAAATATCTAATGGTAAAGTGAAGATATATCATTTTACAAGTATTTTTGGAGGAGAAGAGGAAGAAGAATAATACATTAAAAAATAAGAAAATTGAGTTACCAAAACCTGCTAAAAGGCAAAAATTATGTTACTCACTGAACTTACTAAATTTTGTATAAAAGGGAGCATAGCAACCAAAGCTAGGTGATGACATTTTAAACAAGAATGATGAATATGCTCTCCTGGGCAAAAAGTTCCCTACTTTTATAATAAGATTTTAAGCTTCCAGTATCTGTTATACTTTTCAACCAAAAGCAACTCTGTTCAGATTTATGGTTTCTGATTGTCTGCATAAATATAATCAGTCAAAATATATTAGTCATCTGATGGTAGACCTATATTGAATTTAGTGATACTGCACAGTTCTTTTTTTATTGTTGCAGTGCCATTTAGACTAAGTCTGAACATTTGATAGATCATTTGGGTTTACCACAGGCCTTGAAAGTATAGATTTAATTGTCATACGCTGGATACATTAAGAGTAATGCCTTCATAACTAATCAGTCAAGAGAGGACTCAGTAGAATCATCCTTCTTAAAGGTCTTCAGTATAGATCTTTATGGCTGAAGTAAACACTCTAGTCTCTTTACAAAGAGTGGAGGAGAAATGAGCATTTTTAGGGTGCAATTAACTGGATAAAATATAGAAGTCAATCTAGGGATAATATGAATTGCATTCTAAAAATTATTTCTCTTCATTGCCTTTCAAAGAATATTGACATGAATGGCTTAGGATAAGTATCTATGTCTAATTAGATAAATATCACCCTCTGTGTTAGCTCAATGAAAATTCCTTACTAAACCCAAACTTTCAGGGTTTTAATTTACTGATTTCTCAGGATTATAAGTCTTGTGAATTTTAATTTGTATAGAAAAATAAAAGTACAATTTCCAAAATAAACAGAAAAGAGCAAGACTGGATTTTCTCTCCACTATATAGATGTTGGAAAACTAAAAACTGCCTTAGTATTTGCAAATAGTTTCTCTCAAATTCTATTTCCATAAAATTTCCTTGAGGACAAAATGTTAGGTTTTTCATTGTTATTAGCTTTGAATGGGTACTGAAGATGACTAAGTTTTGGAGAGTCTAGTCACAATAGAATACAGTCTGACTATATACATAAGCCTATTTCACTTTTTCTTTATAACAATTATGAGTTATTAAGTCAATTATGCAGACAAATCGATCTTAACTAAAAAAAAACCCAAAAAACAGAAAAAACAAAAAAAAACATAAAAAACCCAAACCCCTTATTATAAACCTTCGTCCTGGTCATCCTATAATACCAAAGCAGAAGAATATATCTTTTCTCCAGAATTTTATTTTTTTTGTTCATCTCAAGACCCTGCTGTTGCTACTTTTTATTTTATTTCTCAAAGAATGTTTCTAGTATATCTCTTAACAATTTGAATTTTTCCTGCAGATTGACTATTTTCCACTTACACTTCATTAAACCATGAAATATAGTAGAATTGGTCAATCTAGGACCTTGTGAAATTAAGTTTGAGATACATGCATTGAAAATAATTGCTATAAATATCTCAGGTATTTATTTATTACCCTCAAAAAGTGTAAAATCTTTGACTTGAAAAGTTTCTGGGTTTGTGGGTTTTTTTTGTTTGTTTGTTTTTTCCTGAGAGTTCCTCATACTGGTCTCCTTTTCACACTATTATTCCCCTGAAAAAAATTTAAAATAATCCACATAATAGCTTCTTGCCATTGTCTTTAGAAAATAAATAAGGTGAATGAAGATCTAAAGAAGAGCTTTGCATTAAATTTTCAATCTTCATTAAGGATATTTCATGGGGTTTTTTCAACATAATCCCCAGAATTTATTTGCAATATAAGACTGGTATGTAATTATACTGGTGTACAATTATTTTGGGGTTTCATCTTTGGTATATGGAGTAAATCATATACAAGAGTGGACATTAATTCTCATTCAACAAATTGTAGTGGATGTCAAATTAAATTTTTGAAAGGGAAGGGAGGGAGGGAGGGATATGCCAAGTTGGAAGGGACCTACAAGAATGGTTGAATGCCGCTCCTGCCCCTGTACAGGACCAACCCCAAGAGTCACACTATGTGCCTGAGAGTATAATCCAAATGCTTCTTGAACTCTATCAAGTTTGGTGCTCTGGGGAGCCTGTTCCTGTGCTCAACTACACTCTGGGTGAAGAACCTTTTTCTAATATCTCACATAAACATCCCCTGACACAAATTCAGGCCATTGCCCCACGTTCTGTCACTGGTCACCACAGAAAAGAGATCAGTACCTGCCCCTCCTCTGTCCCCTCAGTCTCCTCTTCTCCAGCATGAGCAGACCAAGCATAAATGGGTTGACTCTGTCTGGACCCTAGATGCACACTAAAGTCATTCTATCACTCCTGCTCCTCATCTGGACAGTGGATATAAAATATAATGAAGGACTCATGGGACAAGACAAGGACAGGGAAAGATCACTCACCAATTACTATCATGGGCAAAACAGATTTGACTTGGGAAAATAAATTTAATTTATGACCAATCAAACAAGGGTAGGATAAGAAGAAATAAAACAAAATTTTAAAACACTTTTCCCCACCCTTCCTTTTTTCCTAGGCTCAGTTTCACTCCTGATTTTCTCTATCCCCTCCCCTTCCAGTGAAACAGGGAATGGGGGTTGCAATCAGTTCGTCACACATTGTCACTGCCACTGCTTCCTCCTCAGGGGGGACTCCTCACAGGCTTCCCCAGTTACAGAGTATTTCTTAATCACAAGTCAAATCCTACAGACTGGCTTGTAGATATACTATTACCCTCAAAAGCATATTAGCAATGTTCATGCTATACAAAATTTGGCATATGGATCTCCATTAGACTCCAGTAAGTATAACTGAAAGGTGAAAAGTTATGAAAAAAGCAATCCCCCAGACAGTTCAAACCATGCAATTTGTTGGCAAAAAACTAATTCATCACACTTTGGTGAAAAGGAATTTTCTTCTACAACCAGTTAAGACTATTACAACTAATGAAAACTGTTTTGTTCCACATGGGAACTAGAAAGGAAAAAGCAAAGAGGTGACAAAACAAAAGCCATATTATGTGTATTTTCTCATGGTCGTAGATACCTGATTTCACCACTTTAAGGTTGTTTTGAGATTTCTCTAACAGCTGGGAATTTTTTTTTATTTTTTTTTTATGTCCAAGAGCTTAAGAATGTTTACTATCTATTTACTTCTTTGGACTCTCTTTGCTCTCTAAATTAGTCTGGCAATTTAGATACTTCAAAACTATGTTTCAGTACTTCAGGGGAAATCTGATTAGCTCAGTAAATATTGTTAAGTTGTGAAGTTTTTTTATTTTTACTTCCTCCTTTGCTTTCCTACTCCCACTACCTCCCCAGTATATGTATTTATCTGCCCTGTCTGGATTTGTTCATGATTCAGAACAGAAGCAGTGACGTATGACGAGGAAAGAAAGTGGTGTCAGACTTCCAAATGAGCTGAAACTACTGTTGAAAATGTAAATTTTATGAGAGAACTTTTTTTTTAATTGATAGATTGATTCATAAATTAAAAAGTTATTATATTTAGATAAATTTCAAAAAAATACCCATTTTTATGTGCACAGCTAAACCAAATTTACAAACATTTTTCATAATTTACTGACTTTAATATAAATTGTTTACATTATTTCCAGTTTTCTAGAGATGCTGTAAAGCTCTCATGTGAAGCCCTCCTGAGAAATTTTGTTTCTAAAATGTCATCTGTATAATGTACTATGTAAATTAGATTATGAAGCAGACACATTTTTTCCTTTACTCTGTGCTCTAGAATCATAAGCCACATTAGAATCTACAAAATAAAGAAAAATAAAAGGGAAAAAATATAAATGCAACATTCTTGTATACTTTTATTTGTCTGTGTATTTACTATACATATTTTTCGTTTAAGACTGTGCAAAGTTAGTATGCCTTAAAAGCTAACTGATGTGCGTATGAGAACCTCAATCTGATATTAAAATGTATCAGAAAAATTGAACTGGATTCTTCTAGATGCATATACATGCCATTTTAATTGAGACTAACAGAAATTTGCTCCCTTGGTGAGCCCCCATTTTCCCTTCCCCTTCCATGGTCAGTGACTGGTGAGTCTTGCAGAGCTGCAGTTTTCGTTGAGTTATCAATTCTATGAACTAGATGAAACTAATTAGTGTGACAATCACCTGTAAGTACAATATAGAAAGTAAAAAGGTATTGTTGTACAAAGTCGTATGATTTTTCTCAAGTGTAGCCTTAAGAGACCTGAAACAATCTCATGAGGCCATATTTCCACCTTACACAGGGACAGAACTGCATCATCATATTACATGATTGTAATGCTCAATTTCCTTCCCACTCTTCTCAAGATTGCAACCACTCTTTTTTCTCGCATACCTCAATCTGACTTAAAGTGCCTTTCCTTTGCATAAACAGTGATAAATCTAACTAGACCTAACCTGCAAATACTTTATTTTCTTATTAAAAAGAATTATTATTATTATTTATTAAACATATTATTGGCTTGTTGGGTTTTTTGTTTGGGGATTTAATTTTTCTTGTTGTTTTTTGTTGTTTTTTTTTTTTTTACAATCATAGACTATGATGCCCTTATTTGTTTCAATTTGATTATTATTAGGAGGTTTAGGGACGGGGGAGAGGGTAGGATTATAGAGGGGTTTTTTTTTCGGTTTTTTGTTTGTTTATTTCTGATTTTTTTTTCCCCTAGGAAAATTATTAGGCAGTTCCTGACGACCTACAAAAACAACGTGGCTTGTAGCCTGAAGCTGATGTACAAGATATATTTTCTAATTTCACAAGAAGCTTGAGCAGGCAAACATTTTAAAAAAACTCAGCTGGATTTTACTGTCTCAGCATGCATTTTGTCTGTTTGCAGGTTTTGCCAATAAGCCAAACCTGGGTGACTGCTCAATTCTATTTTCATTTAGAGAAGAATGTTTACATTGTGAAAGAAAACCAGCATAGTAAAGTATTGCTTCTCTTTTCCCTATATTTATCTTTGCAAAGGCATTGAGCAATAAGACAGTCAACTGCTGTTGTTGGTAACTGGTGAATCTTAACCAATGAGGCAAGAACACCCTGGTAGCAGATTGACGACCAACTGTTTTGCTATTGATTTCTCTATTAAAATCAGGTGATATTTTCTTCTGGTTTGGAAAGATAGACTTTGACTATAAACTCTGTTTCAAAATTTATGATACATGGACTATACTTTCTTCACCAGTATCGCTCATTGCTCTGTGATAGAACAATATTACAAGAACCAGAAGGGAATTTCTAAATTCTTTTTCATTACAATGCAAAATACCAGTTTCAACTTTATCATTGTCCTTAATCTTGCACCCACTAAAGATTAAAAAAAAAAAGAAAATCATAGCAACAATATTCTAACATTCCACTCTGTCATTGAGGAGGAAAAAAAGTTAAAAGAATTTGGCAATTGTCCTTCTGTTCTGGTCATCATTTGTTCATAGCATAAAAAATGTTGGAATGCTACTGTGACACTAGAAATAAATTTATCCCTCTTATAAATAGAGAAATGAAGCTCTGGTTCCTGAGATCATATCTCTTGACATCAGATCATGTGGTGAACAAGGAAGTCATAAGAAAGAAGAAGACAATGCAATCCACTCAAACTCTCTTGTAGATCCACAGAAATCCTTTGGTGTATAAAAGTTTAGCTATTTTTCTGTTATACCAGTCAAATGGAATATATTACTTCTCCCTAAGAGTCTTACCTCATTTAATTCCAAGTCAAGCAGAGAAAAGGGTTTTGGCACTTTTTTCAAGTAAGATAATGACTGAAATAATGACTGATTGTACCTCCTGACATCTGTTGCCAGGAATTGTCAATAAACTCTACAGGTTTGAAAGCTTTTATATTTCTCATACTGAAAACACTCCCAGAAGAACAAGTTCTCACTCTGTGTGGCTTTTTGTATCTATCTATCTATCTATCTATCTATCTATCTATCTATCTATCTATCTAATCTAAACTTTGTCAGTATCTGTGTCTTTCTAACATTATGCGACACATGCACAAGTCAGCTTCATTTCATAACCAGCAATTTTTTTTAAAGGAAATTCAAATATTGGGAAAAAAAAAATCTGGTGCTACTACCATTACTTCCTCACTTCCACACAATAATATCAAAACATATGAAATATCCTATGGGGTCAAGACAGTCTGAGTCAATCTATCTAGCTATATATGCTATCTCAGTGTCAAGAGGGGATGCTGTTGAGAAAAAGAACATGAGGCAAGACAGTGGCTTGGTTCATCCCTTTTGCATTTCTCCACTATCCAGAATTCTTGTAATAAGAGCATTACACAGAATATACTTGCATAGTCCTTGTGGTAGTTTAACCTTCGTTGATTTCCAGATACTCATCTGCTGCTCTCTCACTCTCCTTCCTGAGCAACACAGGCAGAGAAAAATAATGTAAAAGAGCTCACGGGTCTAGATAAAGAAAGGGAGATCACTCACCAATTGTAGTCATGGGAAAAAATTATTTTACTCAGGGAAGACTATTTTATTGCCAACTAAAAATAGTCTAATATAGTGGGAAATAAGTACAAAAGTAAAACCACTTTCTTCTCTACCCTTCCTTTTTATCCCAGCATCACACTCACTCCTGACTCTTCAACCTACTCACATCCCCCAAGAGGATGGGGAATGGATTGTGATCCACTAATAATACTTTGTCTATGCTGCTGCTTTCTCTTCATGCTGCTCCTCTGTTACAGGAGGAAGGGCTTCCCATCACATAAAGTCCTTCAATAACTACTTCCACAGGTTGCAGATTCTGCCAGAAAATATGCTCCTGCACAGCGACGCGAAGCACTGCAGCTTCCTTCAGGGCATGTCCGCCTCCTGCACCATGGTGACCTTCATGCCTTGAAAGGTGGATATATGCTTTGGTGCGGTTATTTCCACAGGCTGCATGGCCACCACGTCTCACCACAGTCTTCTCCCTGGGCTGCAGGCATCTGGAGCACCTTCTTGGCTGACCTTGGTGTCTGTAGGGTTTTGTCTCACATTCTCCTCACTTCTCTCTTATACAACTGCAGCCCAGTATTTTTTATACTTTCTCATAAATGCTATCATAGAAGTGTCAACAACCTTGATTACTGGTTCAGCTTTGGCCAGCAGTGTGTCTGTCTTGGAGCCACGTGGAGCTCTCTTAGACACAGGAGCAGCTCCTGATCTCTTCCCACAACCACCACCCTTGCAGCTCCATTGTTACCAAAATCTTGCCACTTAAGCCCAATACAATCTGCTTGAAGTCTGGTTCTGGAGCTGTCCTCCTGGAAGGTATTTAATTGTATTTTGGATGAGTCTTTTTCATAGACTTTGTCAAACTTTTTAAAGAAATTATTCCCTTTATACACCTGAAACTGATATCCTTCAAGTTTAACAGATTGTAGGCTCAGTTGATTAGAGCATGGTGCTAATAATGCCAAGATCATGGGTTCAGTCCCCATACAGGTCATTTACTTAAGAGATGGACTTAATTTTTGTGGGTCCCTTCCAACTCAGAATATTCTGTGAATATCTGAATTACTCTTCAGGATTAACTTATCTCCTGCTTTCATGATTTTCTAAATCTTAGTTGTGTTTTTTCTCAATTTTCCAAGGGTTCCAGCTTTGTTAAGACCTACTTTTACGTCAGCTACAACATCCTTACCATCATTGTATAACTATCTATTTCTGTACCTCTTCTACATCCACTTCAAAGCTCTTGAGATGAAGAGAACAAAACTAAGCACAGTTCTCAGGATAATGATATTTTATTTGGCAGGAAATAATGTTGTCTCTCTTCATCTTAATATCTTTCCTCTTCTTTCTGAGTACCTCACTGGCTTTTCTGTTTACCAAGGCACACTGAAATTATTATTTCAGGAAACAACTGGTTATAACTAAAGTATATTTTTCCATTGTTTGTTTTGTCATGTCCTAAGGATGATGCAGTCTTTATAAAACAGAATATGGTTAGAGAGGAACTCATTTTTTGTATAGCAACTTACATGTATAGCATGAAAGTATTATTGGATAAAAAACAAAGCAAAAGTTCATTATGGAAACTCTAGTTCTCCTGTCTTCTAACTGATGCATTAGCCAGAAAGCTGGAGTTAAAAAGAACTATAAATCAAAGTAAAAATATTGCTAAAATATCAAAATGTCAAACAAATGTCTTTAATAGGTATTCTGAGTCTCTATGTTTATGAAAAATGCAAGATGAAATAGTAACAAAGAACTATCTTTAAAAGCAAATGGAATTTGTTCTGGGCCTTTTGCTTAGATGGATATTTCCAAACCACTAGAAAGTTGCTACAAATGTGCATTTAACTTTAGTATAATAAAGGGGGAAACCAGATTAAAGGCAACACAGAGTATTATTTTTAAAAATGTATAGAAAAATTCTTTAGACATTTGGGTCCAAACATAGTCATCTACAATAACGAGCTGATCTCTCTAACAATACAGATTAACATCTGCTTCAGAGCTTAAAACCATGAACATTTGGAAAGAGCAATACAGACATTTTGTAAACAGGAAAGTCACTGCTATAAAAATAATGCATACTTTTTGTCAAAAATCCCATAAATCAAAAAGTAGCCTGTTTATACAAATTCTTGAAAATTTTTTTCCATAGTGGTCATTTTGTGAATTATTATTAGAGTAGTAATTCATTGGCCATTGATATTTCTTACATTATAAAGCATATACATGAAAGGTAATGAATTCATATATTTCAGGGCACACGTCAATTGTGTCCCTTTCAGTTATTGTAAGCCTCAAGCAAGTCAGGACTCTGCCTCTAGGAGAAAGTGAAATTTGTTCTAGTTCTATTATGCTTGTTAATGGCAATATTAATTAAATCCATCACTGCATATGTCCAAAACTTTTTTTAAATCTAGAAAATTACATCATTAGTTAATACCTTTTTGAGTTAATACAATGAAAATATGTTGGAGCACACAAAATTCTGAAATCTGCTTTCAATTTGCACAGAAAAACATATTTTTAGAATTATTCTAAAGCATTAAAGATTTTCCAAAGGCTTTAGTTTGACTCCAGTAAGAGGCAAAATTACAAATCTGTTAAATTGTTTGGGGCTGTATTTTTCCTTTTGTTGCAAAACAAGCAAACAAAACAATACACTATTGGAGTGTTATAGGAGAC
The DNA here is from genome assembly GCA_013396655.1 of Campylorhamphus procurvoides. Taxonomy (NCBI): domain Eukaryota; kingdom Metazoa; phylum Chordata; class Aves; order Passeriformes; family Dendrocolaptidae; genus Campylorhamphus; species Campylorhamphus procurvoides. Next base: position 27,830 of record WBMV01003011.1, on the reverse strand, counting down.
ATCATCTCCTATATCCTCAGAGTGGAAAACAAAATGAACCTCCTGTAATATCACCTATAAATGCTATAATGGCACTTTTTTCAAACTATCCAACTGAATTAGATGTATTGACAGTCAGAGACATTTCATCTGTTTTTGTTATCAACAGACTTTTCTTCCCCTCTTTTTTTTTCCTTATATATTTTAGTTATATGAATCTATACATAAGACAATGTTTAAAGCAGGTTTTGTCTTTGCTTCAACTGGTTGGAGATTACAATATTCAACTGGTAATCAAGTTTAATTGATTTAAAGCATAAGACCTTTATCCTTGAAAGATAATTGAATTATGATTTCAAAAATCCATGTGGTTACCACTAAGCACACTCTGAATCCAAATAATATTGCTAGTTAAAACTGAAACGACAATTATGAAATATTGTCTGCATGAAAGTGCTGATGCTTAGCTCCTCATCATTTTTAGACAAATATTAACCCACACCATGTCATTTTGTTCAGTACTTAACTGACTAGGTCTAGACTGTTTTGAAAGCTGCTTCAGAGAGGCCATAAGCAAGAAAGCTCAGAATTGCCATGTTTTTCTGTCTGAAGGATTCTCTGTAATGAACTAGTAAGTGAAGACAGCTAAAAAGAATATTGCATACTCTGAAGGGCGTACATACTACAGCCATTTCTGCGGGTGGGTTTCAAGCTCACTGTATGGAAGATTGGTGAAGCTGAAATTTATTATAATTTCAAAAGATTTTCAACACGTTGTTTAGAGAATGTCACTGAATTAGATCTTGTATGAAAGGAATCTATTTGCTGCTAAAAATTTGAGAGTACTGAAGAAAGGGGAACACTTCAAGTAAAATATTCTCCTACAGCAATTGAGGGTTAAGGGAATCTAGTGCTGAGGGGGCCATCAAGCCTTGTCAACAGTTCTGTATGTTCTATGAAGATATGTCCATCTGTTATGACTCAGTGTGAGCTGTGATATTTTGTTCATTTCTGATTTACAAGTTTATTTTTCTCTTCTCTAAAAATAAAATGTACTAGAAAAGTAAAACAACAAAAACTACTCCCACCCACCCATAGTGGCACACACTTTTAAAGCTTGTTTTCAGAGAAACTGAGGTCTCCAGGGCCTTAATCACTTTCAAGTGCTTTCACATTAAATGCTCACATCTACTCAATATTTCTGCCTGTGCCTCAAAGCCCTTTGTGAGATTGAAAAATGAGGTAACATTTTTTTTTTCTTCTGTTTTACAGTCTTCAGTCCACCTGACACCTATACCTCATCAGACTTCTTAAAAAAGAGAAGAGTTTTCAAAAAAACAATGGAAATACAATTAAGGAATTCACTAATCTGAGAATGTCTTCAAACATCATCATGTTGTGAACAAAATATGTTCACTTCTTTGAGTTTTGCTTTCCCTCAGCAAATTGTTTTCAGTTGTTAACTCAAAGGGATAAAGTGAAATGAAGACAGAGTCTGTCATTATTTTTCCTAATCAAAGGACTTACTTTTGATACTCTGCTGGAAAGTGACATAAAAATTCAGGAAGAAGATAAATCGTCAGTTTCAAACTAAAGGTTGTTCAGCATAGTGGTGAGAATTTCTACTAGAATTTTTTAATATTAGTTTCCACCCAGGAAAAAAACAAACAAACAAACAACAAGAACAAAAAAGCAAGCAAGCAAACAAAAACAAACAAACAACAACAACAACAAAAGCAAGCACGCAAACCAAACCAAACAAAACCAACCAACCAACCAACAAAACAGAAGAATGACACTTTGATGAAAAACTTCATAACCGAATTTAAGGTTCTGAAAAAAGAATCCAAAAAGTTTCAGTTCAAGAAGGAATAATTTACAAAATTGTGTTACTTTTCAAATTCTTTGCAACAGTATTGGTACAAGTAAAGTAGGTGCTACACCTCTTCTATGGAAGCTCATCCAATCCTTTGGAGCTATACAGGATATATGTTTAATCTGGATTTTGAAAAACAGTAAAATAAAATATTTTCTTGATTTTAGTTTGAGGCAGTCTATTTTCAGGGGGTTTTTATTGTTTAATTAACATCTTTAAGACAGAGTAATAAAGAAGAAAGTAATGCTTAGGGTATCTGAAGAAGAAAATTATCGTTTTTCAGTGATCATTAATCTTTATTGAGGTCAAACTCATTTATTTCTATCCCTTCTCATCTTCCATGTCACAAATGAACTTCATTTACACTGAAGAGAATTTACTGGGATAGAAGGAAAACTAGTCCCCACAACCTTTAAAACTGAAGTTTGTTTTTTTGCATTTATGTGTATTGAGAAAATAACAAACTACATTATTTAAGCTTTTTATTAATAGAAAGAGTATTAATATATTTCTCAGTGCTGTATCATTGAGTCTAATCTATTTTCCGGACTGAATGCATAAGAATAGTTTACCTTTCAACTTGTTATTCACCAATTAAGTTAAATATGACAAGTTTCACCAGTTTCCTCACTGTTTCTCTTCAAATCAGTTTTTCTTCTCGTTTTCTTTTAGAATTCTAAAATGGTAGAAGGTTTTGATTTCAGATGCTCTTTTACAGAGATTTAATTTAATTTATTTTACCTGGCTTTACAGTACCAGATGACTTCCTCATTACTTAATCAGTTTAAATTCAAAATTTAAACTTAATTTAAATAATTCTACACTAATAGCCTTTCAAGCATTTCCTCAACCAGCCATTGAGATACTTTATTAATTACAGACTTCAGCCTACCTTATTTGGGTCAGCCAGCAGGAACCAGAGAGCTGACCTCTTTTTGATTCTAAAAGTGGATGAAAACTTGAGCTACCTGAAGACTCTACATTTCTGTATCTATCTTTAAAAATACCTAAAGAAAGACAGCAGATATTTCTCAAAAACAAATATAAAAAAATTATATTTCATCAGAATATATTATTGAACAAAATCACAAACCGTATTGAAAGATTTCTACTATGAAAAAAATATCATAGAAGCTACTTTTTACCTTTTTGTAATGGAAAAAGGTGAATGTTTTAATTTTATCTCAGGAATTTTCATCAAAACAAGATAATCATACATTTTAAAAAGTAATTAAAATATATTAAGTAACTAATTCAAGGACCCCAAGATAAATCTTATCCACCATTTTTTGCGGTGTTTTTCAATACCTCCCAGAATAATATTCTCCATGACTTTATAAGGCACTGAAGTGAGACTGACAGGCCTGTAGTTTCTGGGATCATGATTCTTGTCCATCTTGAAAATCAGTACAATGTTCACCAACTTTCAGTCAGCTGGGACCTCTCTAGATTCCCAAGACCACTCAAAAATCATTGAGAGGTTGTATGATGACCTCGTCCAACTCTTTGAGGATTTTGAGATGAATCCAATCAGTCCTGTGGATTTCTAGGGATCCTGTTGGAGCAACAGATGCCTCACAATTTCAGGGTTGACTAGGAGTGGATCATTCTCACAGTCACGGTCCTCCAGCTCCGGGCGCTGAGATCCCCTTAGTCCATCGCCCCCGCTCAAGACAGAGGCAAAGAAATTGTTAACTACCCACCTCTGTCTTGCCCTATCCCTGTTTGTGAGGTGACCATCCTCATCCTGCAATGGCTGATGGTATTCCAACACTGCCTATTGACATTAATATATTTGAAAAACTTTTAATCGTCCTTCACCTTTCTGATGATAAGTGGATTCTGCAAGGGCAGAACACTTCATATCCTGTCATCTCTTCACAGACAAAAAGAGCAGCAGGGAGTGTATAAACAGAATTTTATCTCACTAAAGCTGAGTGGCTTCTACATGAAATCTATAAAATGACCAGGTACTCATGACGTGAAAAAAAGAAATCTGTCAATAATGCTTCAGAAGAAAACAGAGGTAATAGAAAATGAAAATTTCCTTTAACTAAACATATGTTGGAAATTTTAACAGTCATAGTTACCAAAAATAAAACTATTATTTGATTTGTGTTGTCCATACTCATGGGTTATTTTGGATTTATGTATAAAAAGGCATATAGTGTCAGAGGTGAGACTGGCAATGAAAATGTTATGTTGAATAGCATTAAGTTGAATAATAAGGTGGTTGAGAAAGGAAACAACAGTAAGCTATTTTCCACGGAAGGATTCATACAGAAAGCAGAACTATTTCACAACAGAAACAACATCTTAATAAGAGTAGTTTTTTTCCTGTTTTTTGATGAAACTCCTTCCTAATCTGCAATCTTCTGACAGTGGCTAACATCTGCTTGCACGTATATTGTTTTGTAACATGAAGAATTGAGTTATCAATGTGTTTTAATCACTATCCTTGAAACAATATTTGGTTTGGTTTTGTTTTTGTTTGTTGTTGTGGTGGTGGTTTGGTTGTTTGTTTTTTTTCTTCCTTATGTCATTTTAAATTCTTTTGGCTCAAGTTTTCTCTTGGGGTACACCACTAGAGAGTCCAAAATCCAAAAGGTAGAATATATGTTGTTCTGCTGGTCAGTGATGAGAATTTGTTGACTTTATGCCTCTTCTTTATATTTGGGAAATAATATATAAGTAAAAAATAAAAATAGTATGAGCACAACTTTCATTTAACACCTAAAAGACAAGAAGTAGGAAGTGATATGTGATTATGACCCTCTCCATTTACTCATAAAGCACAAATGTCTGCCATATAGCTGTATTTTTGTCAGATCCATAAAGCTCCTTTAATTCTTTATTTTTAAAAAAGTAGGAACGGTCATTTATTTGTGAGACTGAGAAAAAAAATTATAAACATTTATTTTACAAAAAGACAGATAATTCACTGTAATAGAACATAAAATGTTGAAAAATGTTGATAATAGATTTCAAGAGATTTCATTAGATATTTTTGTACACAATGTGTATTTAAAATAAGGCCATTAAAGGTTATTTCAAACCCCGTACTTTTCATAGTAAATGCTTCTTGACATTATTGATGTGTAACAAATAAACTCTGACACTTTGCAAAGCAGTCAACTAGGCCATCAACATTTTGATATGTCACATAGGTGTTTGTATTCATACCATCATTTCCTTTTGACACCTCTTTTTCTGTTTGCATGTGTAGGGGAAAAAAAAAAGAAAAAAAAACATCAAATAAAGTAAAGAAAAGGAAAAAAGTTATATAGCTATGAGCTAGTTTGCCAGCATCAAGAAATTGTGATAATTAAAAAGAAGAAAACCAGAAGAAACTCATAGATAAGTAACAAATTGCAGCTGACATTGATTTACCTTTCAGACCCCTGGTATCCCCTCCTCAAGGGTACTGACTTTCATTTGTCTACCGATGACTAATCACAATGAAACAATGAGAAAATATAAATAATACCAATCTTAAATCAGCCTGATTTATGAGGTTATATGAGTTATGTTTCCAACCAACAGATTTTAGAGACAGCATCACATTTGCAGAACATTAAAGGAATTTCAAGCAGTTGTTGCACATAGCTTATGCCAGCTCTGTGTCTGATCATGACAGTCTTTTTTAGACAGCATTGTTATTTTTACTGCATATGTAGTTTGGACTATGTATTTTAATATAATTTTAATTTTGTGAAAGTAGCCTCAATTCTTCAGACAAAGTAATACCAAAAACCTAATTTTGAGGAACCCACTCACTTTATTTCTGTCTATCCTGAAAATCCATCAGTCTGTGCAGCTATTACTATGTTAGGAGCTGGTCTTTTATTTATGATACAGCATTATTAGAGCTGATGAATTTCCTTTGTTGAGTTCTGTATAGGACATTTTGGGCCAACTGTGTGTATCTTACTATTGTTTCACACATGCTTTAATTCTGAACTTCCCAAACATGACATTTCACTGTAGTCTGCAGGATACATACCTACAAGGAAGAATAAAGTCAACTAGACTTCTCTGACAGAATATATTTGGACAAAAGAAAGATTAGTATTGCAGTGATATAGAAGAAGAGTGCTCTTGGACTTTCTGCAATGCACAAGTTTCAAGTGGTATAAAATGTTATTGTCATTTGTGACTTATGTGTCTTTTGGGACTTCTTGGATACAGTCCACATAAGCATTTTATTCAGATTAGGGGGGAATTTTTAAATTAAATCTGATATTTTTATCCAGTTACTATCCTTGGTTTGACATCACTGTGTACACAAACTGCTTTATTTCCAGACATTACTAAGCTGGAGATAAAATCAGGTGGACACCTGATGCCCTCCAACTGCAAAAGGGTACTTGGTCAGTGTGGCTAGGCTATAGCTTGCCTAAAGTAAAATAAACATCAGATCCCTAAACCCAAATGTTTTGGGGTTTAGATCTGCTCCTTGTGATCCATGCTACTTGCTCTTATAATCTTCATTTCCTAACATAGCAGAAAATTTTGCTGTTGATAATACCATCAAGTCCTTTACATTTGTAGAAACAGTAGAGTAAAACTTTTGAGATATATTTCTGTCAGTTCAAAACATTTTAAGAATATTTCCCCCCCCAAAAAATTTGCTTTCTGATCCATTGTTGTGGATTTTATTTTTTTCATTGTGTTTTCTTACAAATCTCTTTTTATTTGTATAACATCATGTTTCAAATAACTTAGTCACAGTGCTATGCAAATTAGTGAGCTACAATGTCAACACCGGTGACTGAAGTAAGTCTGGTGTAGAGGATTTGATCCATCTGTACAGAGGTGTTCCCAAGATCAGAGACACTTGAGCAGCAGCCCTGAGCCCCATCCAGACCTGGAAGGACTTGGCATAGAGGGGGCATTGCTGGAAAGAGCAAGAGCAATTTAAATATCTTTAAAGTAGCAAGTCAAGCAGGTGAGGCAGAAGGCCAGCTTGGCTAAGTAGGGATGTTCTCTTGGAAATAAGGCGAAAAAAGGAAGGTGTATGCCCAGAGGAAGCAAGGTCAGGTGACATGATCTTGAGGCCTTGACTATTGTGTGCAGTTTTGGACACCAAAATATAAGAAAGATATTGAGCTATTAGAGAGTGTCCAAAGGAGGCTCACAAGGGTGGTGAAGGATCTGAAGGTGAAGCTTTATGAGAAGTGGTTGAGGTCACTTGGTTTGCTCATCCTGTAGAAAAGACTCAGGGAAGACCTCATTGTAATCTTCACTATCCTCTTGAGTATCCTCTTCAGTATCCTCTTGAGGGGAAGTGGAGGGGTAAGGACTGATCTCTACTCTTGTGACCAGTGACAGAACTCAAGGAAATGGCATGAAGGTGGGGCAGAGGAGGTTTAGGTTGGATGTCAGGATGAAGTTTTTTACCTAGAGGGTGGCTGAGCACTAGAACAGGCTCCCCAAGGAAGTGGTCACTGCACCACATCTGACAGAGTTCAGGAAACATTTGGATGATACTTTCAAGTTCATGTTGTGATTCCTGGGGATGGTCTTGTGCAGGGTAAGGAGTTAGACTCCATCCTGATGGGTGCATCCCAACTCAGCATATTCTGTGATTCTATGATTCTACTTGGCGAGGGCTGATATATCAAAGCTACAATTTCCTAAGAGTCTGAAGAGAAGAAAATGTAAGAAAAATTTTGGTGATTATGTTATGAAGTTTGAACACTGAAAATCCATAGATAATAAATTAATTCCTTTTGCTATTATACTGTGAGCTCAACTAGACATACCAGACAAATCAGATAAAAGTTTAGGTTCTCATCTTTCTGCATATTTAGGTCACTGTAACCGGCAAGTATATAAAACAAATATAAAAGATGTAAATCAAAAATAAAAACAATCTGTATGTTTTTAAAAGGAGTAATAAGGTATTGATAAAAAATCAAGCCTCAAAATAAGCAAAGGCCTGATTGTCTAGAAACACATTCCTGTTCTTTGTAAGAAACTGAAACGGGAAAAACATTCTTGTATTTGTTTAAAGACATTTGCAAACACATTTTAATAGGGTCTTCTTCAGTCAAATAAACAGATCAAATACAGACTGATGAAAAATTAGGCTCTGTTTACCCACTTGAAGCTTTGTGCATTTTGCACAGAGGCAGAGTGTTCATCATAGAAAGGTATTAAGTTGGTCAAACATGATTTCCTTTCTAATTTTCATGCTTGGAAATGGCTTCCTAGAATAGGTGGAAAACTTCCTAGAGATTAAGCTAAGGGTGACTGCAGGTAGTTTCTTGAGTCCTTCTTTCCACACTGAAGATGTGGGTGACATTTGATTCCTTACAGTCTTTTTCCAATCATTATGACTGATCAAAGATTACTCAGTGGCCTCGCAATGGCACCTGCCTGCTCCCTCAGCACTCATGGGTGTATTCCATTAGGTTCCATGGAATTATGCATATCCAGTTTGACTAAGTATTCCACTACTAATCCTCTTTCACCAAGGATGGATCTGCCTTACTCCAGCCTTTACCCCCGGTCATTTGGTTCTGAGATTTCTGAAGGCCAGACTTACTAGTAAACACTGAGGTAAGGAAGATATTCAGCATTTACACCTTTTCCACATCCTGTGTAACCAAGTGCATTGTCTTGTTGAGCAATGGGTTCACATTTTCCCTAGTTTTGTTTCTTTTTCATTTTTCTTTTTGTCACTTAAGTACTTACAGACGCTTTTCTTTTTGCTTCTGATATTCCACATTTGCTTTTGACATATACATATGTATAATATACAAATGTATACAAATGTATAATAAACACAAAATTATGATATTTTATACAAAGGACAAGATGTTCATAAGGACAAGTCTTGTCTAGCATAGGCATGGAGAGTCTGTAGTAGAAGACACTCTCTGAACAGTACATCAAACCAATTCTGCAAAAATCAGTCTGTCCATACCTCATAATGTAGCACCAAAAAAATCCCTCTGTAGTTCCAGAAGCAGAAGAGCACCCAACTCTATCATCTATACCAGGGATAACTAACTCAAAATACCAAGTCGATGCAACTACATTGGCTTACTTAGAACTTATCCTTAGGTATGTATACACCATTTTGCATTTCATGCTGTCTTTTACCCAATGTACTATGCCTTCTGGAGTTCTGTGAATAAGTCAGAAGTGACTTTTTTAACATTTCTTACTGTCATTTTGTATTAGCATAACAGGGAAGAGTTCTCATCCCTGTTAGACAGAACAGGAATAGAGAATGAGAAGCAACTTACCCAGATCATGAAAGGGTGAAAGAGCAGCTAATTCTGGAAACTGTTTTCTGGAACATGAATGACAAGAAAATCATCAAAAGTAGTCTGCACTGCTTCATCAAGGAAAAGTCATGCAGGAGCAACTTGATAAATTTCAATGATGAAATGACTGGCCTCACAGATGAGGGGAGAGCAGTGGATATTGGGCAACTGGACTTCAGTAAGGTCTTTGATCACAAGATCTTCATAGACAAGCTGTTGATGTATGGAGTGGATGAACGGACAGTGAGGTAGACTGAAATTTAGTTGAATCACTGGGCACAAAGGGACATCATCTGGATGATGACACAGAGGGTACTCTTAACAAGTTTACAGATGATACTAAACTGGGGTGGTTACTATGCTGGAGTTCTACCATTCAAAGGGATATTGATAGACTGGAGAAATTGCTAACAGGAACTTTGTGATATTCAGGAAAGGGAAGTGCAAAGTCCTGGACCTGGGGAGGAATGACCCCATGTACCAACATATGCCGGGGGCTTTCAAGCTGAAAAACAGATTGGAAGAGAATAACCTGGGAGTCCTTTTAGACCCCAAGTTAAACATCAGCCAGTGTGTGTCCTTGTTGAAAAGAAAAGGACACCTATCCATCTCTGCCGCTCAGTACAAGAGGGAGGTGAACATACTGAAGGTGGTCCAATGAAAGGTCACAAAACTGATTAAGGGGTTGGAGAATCATCATGATAAGGAAAAACTGTGATTGATTAGCCTGGAGAAGTCTCAGAGAATTTTATCATTGTACAGAAATACCTGAAAGTAGAGTAGAAAAAAGCATATAGACATGCTCTTTCCAGTGGTACCCAGTGACAAGACCAGAGGCAATGGGCACAAAGTGGCTAAAACAGGAGGGTCCATCTGAGCATCAGGAAAAAATTTTTAACTCTGAATATCACTAAGCATGGGAACAGGTTACCCAGGGAACTTGTCAAGTCTTCATTCTTGAAGATACTCAAAATCTGTCTAGAGGCAGTTCTGGGCAACTGCCTTTAGGTGACCCTGCTTAAACAGTTCCTTTCTCACATCAATGCTCTTATGAATCTCTAGCAATCAGAGAATTTGAAAGCAAACTGTCTTCTTAGTTTCATATATTATGTTACAAAACATAAGAGTTACTCTTTTCTCATGGTAAATAAGGATGGTTTGAAAGTTTTCTCTTCCCAGGAAACATTTTCTTCTAAATCATTGTGATAGATGGACCTTGGCTGGATGCCATTTGCCCACTGAGGCACTCTATCACTCACCTTCTCAGCTGGATGGTATGAGGCAGAGAGAAAATCAGATGGAAAAAAATCTTGTGGGTCAAGATAAAAGCAGTGTAATAAAGGAAAAGGTAGGTCGCAAATGCAGAAGCAAAAGAATATAAAAGATTTTATTCTCTACTTTCCATCAGGAAGCCCTGTCCAGCCACATCCAGAGAAACAGGGCTTCAGTACAGATAGCAGTTGCTCCAGAAAACAAATGCCATACTAATAAATGTCCCTGCTATCTCCAAATTTCTCTTAGCTTCTATGGCTGAGTAAAAGTCATATGGTATGGAATATATCTTTGGTCAGTTTGAGTCATAGAATCATAGAATCAGTTAGGTTGAAATAGACCTGTAAGGTCATTGAGTGCAACCTTCAACTGATTATCACCAAGTCAACTAGACTATAGCACTAAGTGCTACTTCTAGTAGTTTCTTGAACTGTTTCAGGAATAGTGACTTCAATGCCTTCCTAGGCATGCATTCCAACATTTAACAAGCCTTTATGTGAAGAAATTCCACCGAAGGTCCAACCTGATTCTCCCTTGGTGCATCTTCAGGCTATGTCCTTTCGTTCTGTCACTAGTTACCTGGAAAAAGAGGCTGACTCCCACCTTGCTACAACCTCCTTTCAAGTAGCTGTCGAGAACAATAAGGTCTTCCCTGAGACTCCTCTTCCTCAGGCTAAACAACCCCAGTTCCCTCAACTGCTCCTCATAAGATTTGTGCTCCTGACCTTTCACCAACTTTGTTGCCATTCTCTGGACATGCTGCAGCACCTTTATTACAGTGAGGGGCCCAGAACTGGACAACTGGACTCAAGGTGTGGCCTCACCAGGGCCAAGTACACAGAGTCAATCACTTCTCTCATCCTGCTGGACAAACTATTTTTGATATGTGTCAGGATTCCATTGGCCTTCATGGTCACCTGGGCACACTGATGGCTCCTGTTCAGTTCACTGTTGACCATAGCCTGCAAGTCTTTTTCCATTGGGATGCTTTCCAGCTGCTCTTCCCTCAACCTGTAGCACAGCATGGAGTTGTTGTGACTAAAATGTAGGACCCAGCCTTGTTGAATCTCATATCATTGACCTCAGCTGATCAATCCAGCCTGTCCAGATTCCTCTGCAGAGCCTTCTTACCCTCCAGAAGATCAGCACTCCTGCACAGCTTAGTGCTACCTGTGAATTTACTGAGGGTGCACTCAATCACTCATCTAGATCATTGATAGAGCAGGACTGGGCCAAATATTGGGCCCTGGAGAACCCCACTAATGACAGCCCTCCGACTAGGTGTAACTCCATTCACCACTACTCTCTGGGCCTGGTCATCCAGCCAGTTTTAAACCCAGCAAAGAGAGGACCCGTCCAAGCTGTGGACTGCTAGCTTTTCCAGGAGAATGATGTGGGAGATAGTAAGGCTTTGTTGAAGCCCAAGTAGTCTACATCCACGGTCTTTCCCTCATCCTCTGTCATGGTTGTATCTTGCCCACCACCAGCATACTGGTGAAGGCAGTGAATGTTGTAGAAAGCAGTGATGGTCATGAGCACTTCTCACCAGTAACCAAAGCACGGGGGTGTTAACACCTTTCTGGATACCAGTGCAAAACACAGCACAATGAGAGCTGATATGGGGGAAATTAACTTCATCTCTGTCAGACCAAATACAATCATATAGCAGAATTCTAAGAACAGAGGAAGGAATCTTTGGGGAAAACATTTTTCAGGGGAAAAAATCATGTTCTGGCATTAAAAAAAAAAAAAGTAGAAGCTAACACATCAATTTCACTAAATGTTGAGACTATGTGACTGTGGTCATAGTAATTTACTCTTACTTTCAGTCTGTGATCTTTAGTTTTATATATCTATAGCTAATAGGCACACTCAGTGTTTTTTCTGTAAGTAAGTCTTGTGTTTTAAAACTCTAATCTCATTATTATAGCCTAGAAAATCCTTTTAGCTCTTCTACCTTTTTAGTATATTTCCCAGTCTTCAGATTTCTAATTCTGAATGGCAAAATATCAAAATAAACAACAAATGAAAAGACAGCTATGTTAGAGGCCCACGTCCCCAGTAAACATCAAATCCAGAAATCTATCATTCTTTCCCAGTAATTTTCTTATTCAAAACTCCAGATCTTATGAGGAGCTATTGGATTGACTGTGATCAATACTTATTGAAAGCAAGATGTATTTGTTAAAATATTGCTTTAATAATTGAAAAAAACCCAAACAAACAAAAACCCAACCCCCTAACAAAAGTAAGTGTCATTTATGACAACTCATCCCTTTCTTTTGATTAGTATTAATAACATAATTTCATTTTACAATGCAGAGTTCATCAACCCTGCCTCTTTCAAAGTGACATTACAGCAGGCAGCCTTCAGGGAAGGCATTCAAGATATTTGCTTGGATGACTCTTCTTGAAGAGCTTAACCTTGTCACTCAGAGCAAATGAGAAACCCGGCTTATAAGGAAGTTGCTTCTCAGAGATGTCCTGCCTCTGGGAGTCTGTCAGTGAAAGAGGAGCATGGCCAGGTCAGGCTTTCATTTTATGTGTTTTGCCAAGTGTCACCACAAAGCAGAACATACATCCTATCTCAGGCAGAACTTGAGCAGCCACAAGCCAAAGTCCACATTATAAAGTTTTGAAGACAACAGAACATGCTTTTTTTTTTCCTTCTCAACAAAGGAAAGTAAGAAAGAAATACAGTAAGAAATATAGGTGGGATCTGACATAGTGACTTTATAACATACATCTATGCCAATTGATATTTAAAAAAATTCAAAAAGCAATTAAATAGAATGCATATTTGGTTTTACATACTGTAAACAGGAAAAAAAAAGAACAAGTGATAAGTATTACAAAATATGTGACATTTTAAAATTCCCTTAAAGAATAGCCAAAAATATTATTGGAACCCTACTCTGAGAGAATTTGTTTGTACTTATGGCATTTAGGCCTCCATTATATGAAAGACTTTCAAAGTGTAAGATTATGAATAGACTCTACTGTTGTGGCTACTCTGTACTGTAAAATTCAGTGGAGTGCCAGAAACTGTCAGCTGGAAAGAAGACAGGGGAATATTAAGAGGCTACTTTCAGAAGGAATCCTAATGTGTTGATGTAATAGCTAGATAATTAAATTATTTGCCTGGCTTAATACTCCATTTACAAAGAACTCATTTAGCCTTTGAAGTGAAAGACTTTGGAGATCATATAAACATATCCTAGGTTGAAAACAGTTTCTTAAGAGCATTATATTTGGCTTTGTAAACATTAATTCTAGTACATTAGTAAGTAAGGTTGATGGAGTAAGTGAGGTGATTCAAAACAGCCAACACAGCTTCTTCAAGGGCAAGTCCTGCCTCACCAGCCTAGTGATATCATTATCACCAGCCTAGTGATATCATTATCACCAGCCTAATGATATCATTATCACCACCCATGATGGGGTGACTACATCAGTGGAAAAGGGCTTCTGTAAAGCATTTGACATAGTGTCTCACAACATCCTTCTCTCTAAATTGGAGAGAGAAAGGTTTGATGGATGAACTATTAGATGGAGACAAAATTGGTTGGATGGTCACAACTAGAGGGTAGTGGTGAGCGGCTCAATGTACATGTGAAGATCAGTGACAAGTGATGTCCCTCAGGGGTCCATACTGCGAGCAGTACTGTTTAATACATTCATCATAGATGTAGACAGTGGGATTGAGTGTACCTGCATCAAATTTGCAGTTGACACCAAGGTGAAAGGTGCAGATGACACACCTGAAGGATGGGATTCTGTCCAGAGAAACTACAAGCTTGAGCAGAGGTCCTATGTGAACTTCATGAGGTTTTACAAGGTCAAGTGCAAGGTGCTGCACTTGGCTCAGAATGATCCTCAGTATTAATACAGGTTGAAATGATCAAGGGTGGCTCTGCTGAAAAGGACTTGGGAGTGCTGGTGGATGAGGACGTGAACTGGCAAAATGCATTTGCAGCCCAGAAAGGCAATTGTACCCTGGGCTGCATTAAAAGCAACACAGTCAGCAGGTCAAGGGAGGTGATTCCCACCTCCATTCTAGTCTCATGAGACTCCACTTGGAGCACTGTATCCAGATCTGGAGTCCTTGGCACAAGAAAGATGTATACCTATTGGAGTTGATCCAAAGAAGGGCCACAAAGTGATCAGAGGGCTGGAGAATCTCTCTTTATGAGGAAAGGCTGAGAGAGAATAGAAAGCTGCAGAATTATCTTACTGTGGTCTTTCACTATTTATAGAGGGCTGACAAGAAAAACTGGGACAAAATTTTTATTTGATATCTTTTATTTCATACCTTACTGTCTAGGAATATAAAATAAATAATTCTTTTCAGAAAGTACCGAAAAAATCAGATTTTTCTGTCTGGACAATGACAAGCATGTTGTCATCATAGTATTACTGTAATAGAATAACTGAAAAGTTTACAGACACCTTGTAGGAAACAACTGGCAAAAATGAACAGTTTTCAAATGGCAGACACTAAGGAGACCTGCCTCACAAATAGTAACTTTATCCGAAATCCATATAAATTACAGTGTATTCTCTCAAAATCTTCATATTTTGTTTAAACACTAAAGTTTCAGCTCATAAAGATTAGAAAAGGGTACATTTCTCTTTATATTTCTCATCATTGCACTGAAGCAACTGTGTTAAATACAGCCACAGAATTAGCAGACAGCTAACAGATGGTGGAAACCACAATTTCCACCATTTCATGAAATTTAACAAAGGTCTTCATTATTGCTCCTTTACTCATAAGCCTGCATTCATCTGAAAACACATATTAAATACCGCATATTTTTACTGCATCATACCGTTGCACAACTCCATTGTTTTAGGATTTTTGGGGTTTCATCTTTAAATTAATACCATAACATACTTGGTAATAAACTGATGATCATTCCACAACGGAAAAATCAAGCTATTTAAGTGTCTAAGTTTGTGTTCGTTTCCTAAAATCTAGAGAAGAATAATTTATTAATGTACTTTTTAGTTTTGTCTGTAAACACTAAAGATTATTTCACATTTTTAATCCTTTGTCTTCTAAAATAAGTATTCGTTTTTGAATATTTTTTGCATGATACGTATTTTTTCGGAACATGTAAAAGATATTTTAATTGTGAGAGATCTCTAAACCTGGAAAAGAGAGGAACAAGAAAAAGGAAAACCAAAAAAGAAACTTTCATATCAATAGAATGCTGAGTGAAAATCCCACAAAAATCATACATTACTGCAAGGTGTGACTCTTCTTCTATTTTCCATAAGTTTTTCACTTGAATCATGTTATTGCTTGCAATAACAATACATCACAATCTTTTTAACAAGATGATTTCATATTATCATAAGAGAAGTAATTTTGAGGTAAATTGGAGTGAACATTCACTATTTGAAGAAGGAAAACTATTCAATAAAACACATGTTAAGATCCACATTTCATTTTATTATTGGTATTTTTTTGTGAGTGCGTGTGTGTTTCTTAATGTATGTATCTTTATGGTAACTTGATTTCTAAGCTCCACTAAGCTTAACTAAGTTACATTTCATAATTTTGCAAAGGAATATGTCAAGTTTTTCAGCAGAAACCTAATTTTGGTTAAGCAAAGAATTTATATATGTGTATCTATGTGTATACATAAGATGCTGAAATTCAAATATGAGAACTCATAACTGTTCTTATTGTTCTAACAATGTACTTATTAGTCATCACTATCAACTTTAGAAAACAACCTTGAAAAATATTTTGTACAGTAAGAAAATATTAGAAAAAAAAATAAAGAAAGAACAAAGTTGTTTCTTCTTGATTAACTTCAAAAAAGCACTTCACTATGAGCTCATTTTTTAAATAAGATATTGGCATAAATTACTATAATTCTTGTCACAAATCAGTAAAATGTGAGGCTCTTTTCTTGAAGACTTTGTTATAGTTTGGTCCCAGAGGAAGAATAATCTTGGGCAGCATCACAACCTTGAAGAAAAAAAACACCTATATTTTCAAAATTCAACAGTGTAGTTACTAAATCTGTGCAGAATACAGTGCTGTGTATACTAATAAGCTGGTATATTATATGCATGGGGATAAATATACACATATATAGACAGCTATAGACATATATAGACAGCTATAGACATATATAACCTCTCTCTTTTTGTCTTTCTCACATACCTATCTATATATAAAATTGTGTGGATGTATATGTGTATATAGAAATACATATGTTTTAAAGTGCTGTTCTGCAATTGGAAAGAAATACATCCCTATGATATTACTACTGCTTCAGAAATCACACTATGCTGACAGTTTAATTACTGAGTGTGGGTATTAGAAGGTAAGTCCCTTGGGCTGCCTGGTGCCCTTATGCTACCAGGAAATCAAATCAGATGCTTAAAGCATAATACAGCAGCCAATAGGAGGGGGAAAAATAAATAATAAACACGCCAGTGCAAACTCTGGAGAAGATGGCTGGAGTGCAGAACAATCTCCAGAAGAAATTGTTGCGTTTTCAACATATTTGAGAGTAGGGTGGAATTTGGGTTCTTCAGCATGAACAGATATTATTAATCTTAGCTTCCTAGCCACTCTTGTTAGCCCTGACAAGAATAGAAGCTTGTTTAATTTAGAGAAAGGATAAAGATTGTCACCACAGGATTTGGGTACACTTATTTCAGTTGAAAGAGATAAATTTCTACTTTGAATTATGTCAGTGAAAACAAATAATTAGATTCCATCCTTTGGAAAAAAAAAAAAAAGCCAAATTCACTGATTCAAATACATTTCCAGCTTCATTTAATTAAAATTACTGTTGCCTCATTGTACAAATGAATTCTTAATTTTCATTTCAAAAAACATACATTAAATAGTTTATAGAGAACACTACCTATTATTCTGAAGTGGGTTTTTTCACACTAGCTTTTCCCTCACTTGGTATGTTGTCACAGTTTAGTAAATGCTATTAAGCAATGCTAATATAAGCAACAAAAAGTGCTAGAATAAAATTGGGAAATAACTGCATTCTTTTTTTCCATATTCTCACAAGCAAAAACTCAAACACTATTGTTTAAACTCCAAAGGAGAACTGAAAATTCTGTGAGTAGCATACCTCTGTTTTTTTACATAAAGTAGAAGATAAATCTTTTCTTCTCAATGATGTTACACTTTTCACTTTCACATTTTCCCTTCCTATGCACATATGCCTACATTTTTATATATTAGCAGAAACACAATGAAAACAACCCACTTCCCTTCTATATAGACCCAGTTAAAATTATATGGGCCTAGTCAAGGAATTGTTCTACTGCAGATTTTATGGAAGGGGATGAAGATCTGTATGAACAAGTATATCAAAAGAACAGAGTGATTACAGTACAGTCAATATTTGTGATAACAGAACCTATAGGAATCCGTGGAGCTACCAAGTGGACAGAAACTCTGTGTGAATACAACTCTCAAGATGGAAGGACACAGCATACATGGAAATTGTTTTCTTATCAGTCCCTTTTATCTCTATTCTGTCTTATCTAATTACTTTGAGTGACCACTGTTTCAAAATATATACATTATTTTAATTAGTTTACTAATAAAATATGGGGTTTCAGTTCAAAAAGACCCTTTATATTTTTGGGGGAATCTCAAATTAAGGAGAAGTTTCAGGGAGACTTATAATAAAAAATCTAGTCCCAAATGTTGCTGAAAAAAATAAAACCCGAAAGCAATTCCACAGCTATCAAGAAGAAAATAAAAGACAATTAAGTGTTCTGTTACAGAATTGGTCATTGAAACCTCTTTTTCTAAATGTATTCACTGAATAGATTGCCCAAAGCTCATTCCAACCTAGAAAGGTTTGAATATCTCGTGACCAAAATTTAACCATCAAAATCTATTTGCAAATTCAAATACAAAGCAATAAAAAAGAATCCACCTATAATTTTCTTCATTGGGAAAACTTTTAATTCTGTATTGTTCCTTTTGTAACTTTTAAAGTTAGAATCCATATTGTCCTTTGCTTTTCAAGCAACACTGTTCCACTCTTTCTAATAGGTTAGAGACATGCAAGAGTAAAGTAACAGATTAATTTCATGTCCCTTACTTTACAAATAAAGAACGAGTTATTAGTGAAATATGCTTCCCTAACACAAAGTCAGACCTTGAATTTATGTTGAACCATTTTTTCAGCTACAAAATTGTTTATACTGTATAGCAACATATCTCACCATGGTAAATATTTATAATATAAGAGTAAATGTTTGAAGTGAGTTTGCCAAATCAAGTAGCTCTATAAATTCAAAAATTATTCAAACACTTTTTAGCTTACAAAGCATATTTATAAATATATCCATGTGTGTGCACATGTGTGGTTTACCTTGCTTTTTCCACCACTTGAGGAAAAAAGTTGTTGCTGAGTTAGAAGGGACCCACAAGGATCATTGAGTCCAACTTCTGGCCCTGCACAGGACCATGCCCAAGAGTCACACGACGAGCCTAAGAGTATTTTCCAAGTATTTCCTCAACTCTGTCAGGCTTGGTGCTTTGATCACTTCCCTGGGGAATCCTGTTTCAGTGCCCAAACAATCCCAAGGTGAAGAACCTTTTTCTAATCCAACCTAAACCTCCGCTGACACAACTTCAGGTCATTCCATAAGGTCACTCCAGAGAAGAGATCAGTGCCTGCCCCTCTTCTACCCCTTATGAGGAAGTTGTAACTGCAATGAGGTCTCCACTCAGTCTCCTCTTCTCTAGACTGAACAGAACAATTGTCCTCAGCCACTCCTCAAGTGGCTATGGTTTCTCCTCAAGGCCCTTCACCATCTTTGCTGCTCCCCTTTGGACAGTCTCTATGAACTTATCTTTCTTACATTGTGGTGCCCAAAACTGCACACAGTTTTCAAGGTTAGGCCGCCCCAGTGCAGAGTAGAGCATCCCCTCCTTTGACCAGCTGGCGATGCTGTGCCTGATGCTCCCCAGGACATGGTTGGCCCCCCTGGCTGCCAGGGCACATATTCATATTCAACTTGCCATTGACCAGGACCCCCAGGTCCCCTTCTGTGGCATTACTTTCCAGCATCACATTCCCTAGTCTGTATGTACATCCAGGGTTGCCCCATCCCAGCTGCAGAATTTGGCATTTCCCTTGTTGAACTTCCTTTGATTGGCAATTGCCCAGCCCTCTAATTGCAAAGGTCTCTCTGCAGAGCATCCCTGCCTTTGAGGGAGTCAACAGCTCCTCTGAGTTTTATCTCATCTGCACACTTGATTAGTATCCCCTCCAGTCCTGGGTCCAAGTTATTTATGAAGATGTTGAAGGGCACAGAGCCCAAGATGGAGCCCTGTGAAACCCCAGTAGTGACAGGTCACCAGTCTGATGTTCTCCCATTCACTATTGCCCTCTGTGCTGGACCCATGAGCCAATTGCTCACCCACCCCTTGGTGTGTTTATCCAGCTGTGAGATGGACAGTTTATTCAGAAGGATCCTGTGAGAGACAGTATCAAGAGCTTTACTGAAATGCAAAATGATTACACCAAGTGGCTTCCTTTGATCAATGAGGTGAGTTATCTTGTCATAAAAGGAAATCAGTTTTGATAAGCAGCTTCCTCTCATGAAGCTGTGCTGGCTGTGACCAATGACTGTGTTGTCTCTCAGGTGTTTTTCAATACCTCCCAGAATATTCTTCTCTATAGCTTTATCAGGCACTGAAGGGAGACTGACTGGTCTATATTTTCTGGGAATAATGTTCCCAGAATAATGGTTGGAATAATGTTCAGCAGCTTCCAGTCAGCTAGAACCTCTCTGGATTCCCAAGACTGCACAAAAATTATTGAGAGAAGTTTGGCAAAGACATCAGCCAGCTCTTTGAGGATTCTGGAATGAATCCCATCAGGCCCCACAGATTTGTACAGATTCAGGTTGAGCATCAAATCCCACATAATTTTAGGGTCAACTGGGAGTTGATCATTCTTTCAGTCATGGTCCTCCAGCTCAGGGCACTGAGATCTCCTTGGTCTGTCATCCCTTTGATGACAGAGGCAAAGAATTTGTTAAACACCTCTTCATCTTCTCTGTCCCTGTATGTGAGGTGACCATCCTCATCCTGTAACAGGTCTATTGCCATTAATATATTTGAAAAACTCTTTATCATCCTTCAGCTTTCTGCACAGCTTCAACTCTCAGCTGAGCTGTGGCCGCATGAATTTTCTCCCTATAGCAGCGAGCAGCATCTCTGATTTCTTCCCATGCCACTTATCCATTAAGCTGTCACAATCATTGTTCACCGCTGGTTTATGTCATTATTGCTCCTCTGGAGCTCTTCTGAATTTTTCCTCAATTAACTTCTTTTGGTTGTTTCTTCCAAAAGAGAGAGAAAACCCAAACCAAAATGAAAATATGCCTGACCCCCCACCCCACAAAAAGCCAAATAACCCACAACATAAACGATCTCCACCATTTTGATTTTTCATATGAGTTTTCTGTTTCTCAGAATGCAGCAACTCTTGTTTTCTCAACTGTATATATAATCAATATTTTTCTGCCCCCCACCTTTATGGAAGTCTTTTGTCCTTGACTTTTTCTTAACTGTCCTCTTAACCTAATCTTTTATTTTTACTTTACAAATCTTTTTTCCTACTCTTTTCATATGTTCTATTATACAGAAATCTCAGATGTCTGCAAAATTAGCTGACAATTTCATTAAGTGTCTTTAAATGTGTAGTTATTGATGGCAGTTTCACTTGTCAAGTTTAAGCTTTGCTTCCCATTAGCTGTTCCTTTCCTAGTAAGTTATGTTTCAGTCATACAAAAATAACATTTTAAAAATTCTATGCAGGAATTTTTATTTTCTCTAACTACTCTTCCCTTTTCCAGCTTTTTGCTGGTTTTGATGTTGTAGCTTTCACTCCATTATGTGTTTTGGAAAGCACAATAATTTTAATATTTGCTAATTAGTTCATGCTATTGTGTAGTCTGGTTTAACTGTTTAATATACAGCACAGTGCGCAGTAGTTGTTCCACAAATAACTACTGATATACTGTTTATGTTTCAAGAGAGTATAGGAAAAGTAGATTAAAAATTAAGTTTAAATGGAAAGCACTATAGAAAAATTTGAGGTTTTTTTCCCCCCTTAAATAATACTAACAAATACAAATAAATTATCTACAGGTGATCAAACGAACTTCCTGCAGGTCTGGCATTTCAATATTAAAATTAATTTAGACTATAATTGTTAAAGGGAAACATCATTATTCATCTTAGCATGTTGGTTATCTATTGTATCACCTTAGGAGATAGACGCTGCAGATAGCTCATTGGAGATTGTGTTCAGTGTTCATCTGTTGACAGAAGAGTGAAGAAGGATTTGAAACTGAGATGGAAAAAGAGAAAAAGAAAGCTGTAAACCAAAAAATATTTGACCTTGAAAGCTATGTGAAACAAACCAAGAAGTAAGAAAAAAAAAGATGTAAAACCAATTAAAGGATTCACTAATGGGACTAAAGATATTTTCTTGTACAAAAAGGCTAGAAAGAATGATTTTTTTTTTCCTTTGACAAAGAAGGAAAGGAGGTGATAAAAACATAGTATGATCCTATTCAATGGAACAAAGGAAATAAATTGGGATGGTGGTTCCCCTTTTTTCATATCACGCATTGCTGTAAGGAGGGGAAAAAAAACTTTACAAGACAACTTTATGTGGATAAAGTAGAGAAGAATTCTTTTACTTATAGGGTTTTGGGGTACAGAATATAAAGGAGTATAAAAGGGTATATAAAGCATAAAAGAGTACAACACAGGTTGACAAGTAACAGATAGAAAAGACCAGTCCTAGGTTGAACTCACAGCCTCAGAAATACCATGTGAGCTCTTTTCCAAGCATCACCATTTCAAAAACATGCAGAGCAAATTAATCTGAAAGGCGTCCCCTTCATTTCATTCCTGGCTGTATCCAGCCAACCCCTGAACCACTCTGCTATGTCTTACCAAAGCAAACAAGGGACAACAACCTGCCCCTCCCAGGTGAAAGACCCTTTCACCCACAGGCTGGGAAACTGACTCTTGCAACATCTGGGCCCAAGTCATTTCACCTCCCAACCCACTATAAACAAGGGAGAAACTCCCTTTAGCAGCTGCTTCCCTGCAGCTCAGCTACCCCAGCAGCTCATGCTGGTACCCGGTTCCGATTACCAGTCTCATCTTCCTTCAAGCAGGACTTGAGGTTCTTGAGGTCCAGTCTGGGAGAACAAGGGAGGGGAAGCATCTTCTGCCCCCAACTTAGGAGAGCAAGAGAGGGAAAACCCCTCTTTGCAAGCAGAGCTCTTCTGAGCTCCCCCTACCACCACCTTTCCGAAGGGAACACAGGGCACCACACCAGGCTGGGCAGCAGAGTGTGTGTGTGACTGTGTGTCGGCGTGTCTGCGTGTGTCTGTGTCTGTGTGTCTGTGTGTCTGTGTGTCTGTGTCTGTGAATGTCAACAGGGTGTAAGACCTGGGAAAGGTTTTCCTACGTGGCAGCATACTAATTTTATAACACTACTCAATTATCATATCTAAAAGTTTCATCCAATCTAAGAAATGTTCATACTCAGAACTTCCCTTGGGACCTTCCCATGGCACCCTCTCCTAGAATTGAGTTGGAGGTCTTAAGACCCCTTACTTCATCCTTTATCATCATATTCATGCCACTTTCCCTTATTGGAGCTTCTCCAAGGTTGCTGGGCTTTACTTTCTTGTTTTGAGTAACATGGTATCTAATTATCTTAGCTCTGATACATGTTTCCCAGGCATGGTGTTCCAGCTATTATCTGACCCTTAAGACAGCTAGCACAGGGTTAGAGGTTGGTAGCTACTCTATATGTGAGAAACTACCTAGAAGTATAAAAGTGTACAAATTCATGAAAAACCCTAAGCCACCATGTCTGAAGCATTTAAAAGCCAATGATGATAAAAAATTTGATTTTGTGTCAGCAAACTGCTTAAAGTTTGAATTTCTCTGACAGAAATCAACTTCATTAAGGCCAAAGAATTCTCTAGGAATAAACTGATTTTAGCTGAGTGTGAATAGAAATAATGAGTGAAATGTCAGTTTATTAAAGTATCTGTGTGAAAGGATCTATATGTGAGGAAAAAGACTAAGTTTTCATAGCAGTAAATGGAGCTATAGAATCCAAATTCATTGCCTAAGCCATATGAGGAGCAGCTCTGATCAGTTGGTTTGTTTAGCCTAGAGAAGAGGAGACTGAGGGGAGACCTTATAGCAGCCTACAGCTTCCTTATGAGGGAAAAAGGAGGGCAGACATCAATCTGCACTCTGGTGATAGTGATTCTCTCAGTGACAGGAGCTGAGGCAATGTCATGAACCTGCATCAAGGAAGATTTAAGTTGGATATTAGGAAAAGGTTCTTCATGCAGAGGGTGGTTGGGCACTGGAAGAGGCTCCCCAGGGAACTAGTCACAGCAGCAAGTCTGTCAGAGTCCAAGAAGCATTTGAACAATGCTCTCAGGAACATGGTGTCTTGGGGATGCCCTGTACAGGGCTGTGAGCAGGACTTGGTTATCTTTGTGTGTTCCTTCCAACTCGGCATATTCTGTGATTCTATGGATGTTTAGAGAGTATTCAGCTAAACAACTTAAAGTGTTTACCCTAAGGTAAACTGAGCAACTCTAGTTTTATGGGACTATTTTGACTCCATTGTCAAGATTGGGTGTGTTGTCATTAGCTTGCATTCAGATGTCTGCATTGCAGATGCCTATGTATAATTCAAGAGTTGATTCCCACCCCACATTGCCTTTGAATTCAGTCACTCCCTTAACTAAAAACCAGGTCTCTTGAACAGTACCTAGGAAACTTTGACTAGTGGATCCTGAGAAACATCTTAGAGAGGTTACTGGGAAGAATATTTATGAGAAACGAAAACTCTAGGGGTTCCTAGGGATCTCAGGTGCCAGGTTCTCAAGCTCCTTATAGTTCCTGATCAGAGGCAGTTTTGATTCTCCAGAGGAAAGATTTCCAGGATTTCTCAACTGGCAGTTTAGATTCTTACTCTCACTTGTTACAGAAGCCTTACGAAGACAAGTTGCTAAACACAGAGTATGTAAACATTGAAGAAAATACAATTTAAAAAGATTTCTCCCTGCCATGTTGAAGAATTTTTTTCGTTTTGTTTTAGTTGTCATTCTTTTTGTGGGACTGAGAATAAATTGCCCACCATTTCAGAACTTAATGCTTCTCAAATGCTACATTCTTCAGAGGATTCAATACCATGGGGGCTTTTGGGTGTTTTTGAGTGTTTATACTTAAATAACAATATAATAATACTCTCGTATTGTATTCACCAGTGAATATTGTATAGTTCCCTGTGATTTTAGTTAAGAGCTTCTAAAATTATAATTGATCTACTGTTTCTAATGTAGGTTAAATTTGTGAGCTTTTTTTACTCCATAAGAAATGCAAGATCAATAACTTCATTCTCCCAATTTGATGTTTATTACATAGATTTAGATTTGGCATACTTAAATTTTCTGCTATAGGTTACCTTCCTCAGAGACCAATGCATTGAACCTGAAACAGTAATAATTAAGCAGTTTTGGACCTATTACTTAGACAAAATAACTTTCCATGTGTTTAAAACTGTAAAATAGTAAAAAGTGGTATGAAATTTGAATGCTAACAAATACATTGGAAATGGTTAAGTTTGCCCAGAATATGCATAAGTAACTAGGAATCCACTATTCTTGTAAAAACTTGGGGGAAAATCCTAAATCTAATTAAAAAAAAAAAAAAACAGCTTTTAAAAATACCAATCTTGGTAACAAACAGGATGTCCACAAGGTGAATATCTCATATTGGTGTCTCACAAAAACTCCTGTGTTGAATTTAGTAACACAACAATTGAGAGTTACATCAGTGTCAGCATATTTCACCACATTCTATTCTGGTGCATTGAGTTCATTCACTCATCATTGTTTAATGAGAATAAACAGAAAAATTATTTCTCAGTGGAGACTTTCAGGCAATTCAATAGCATTCAATAGATGTACAATAATATTGATGACAGAAGAAGAAAAGCTATAGTTCTTTTTATTATTACTCTATAATAAAGGAAACATACTTTTAGCACAAAATCCTTGAAGCTGATCCAAGATCTAATCTAACTCTACCATAATTATGTGGATTTCAGGGATCTCAGTATATAAATACCTATGAGGCACATTGTCTCCTCATTCAAGCTTCCAGACAGAGACAAAGACATTTTTACAATTTTGCAGAACATCTGTTTTGCCCTGATTAAACAGAATACTAGGAGAGGAAAAAGAAAAAGAATGGATATTGCTGCAAGAAGTTTCTCTAAACATAGCAGCTTCCTGATAAGTAAGGCACAGATAGATATAAACAAGAAAAGATACAATTCTAAATCCTGTAAAGTCATTAATCACTAAACACTTTGACAGTGTTTGAAATTTAACTTTTGCTCTCTCATTCTAAATGGATATTATGTCATTTCTTCAGTATCATTGCACTGAACTCAATAAACAACTGAATTGAACCACACAAAATGAATCCACCCCTCCTTCTCTCTGGGGTGTTTTGTAGATTAATACTTTTCATTTGTACAGGCATTGAAATGTGTCAAACAGCATTACAGGCATTTTGTGATATCATTTCCATATTAGACTAGAGATGATAGATGGGAAAGCTGTACATATTGAGAATTTTTGGTTTGTCCTTAACAAGGTGTCTCTCATCTATGAAAAATTTAAGAGTCACAGCTGCCACAGACCAGAAATTTAGTATGTTTCTTTGGCATAAGTTAACAAATCTTGATATCTCTACCTACTAGCAGAAGTTTGTGTTAGAATATAATGCATATAAAATATTATGCTGTGATAGTTCTCCTTTTCTTTTTTTTTTTTTTTTTGACAGGGGGTTCTTTAGCTATTTTCTTTCCTAAAATGTAGTTAAAACTTTTCAGGCACACAGCATTAACTATCATTGCAACTATTAGGCTACCTCATGAATCCCTCAAGTTATTTTTGAATCATACTTTCTACATGTCCTTCCAAAATAAAGGATTTTTTTTTATGTTTACCTTGACACATTCCAAAAATTAGTTTCAAGATGGTGTTTCAAGAATTTATAATTAGCTGAAAATATAATAGAATTTTGTTCAATTCCTCAGTAAGCATCTAATGAGATAATTTTCTCCAAGTGGCAAATACCTCTAGGAGGCTCTGAAGGAGTTCTACACTGATATTTTTTGTATTCTTAGAAATAATGCAATGCTTACTATAATATCAGGTCAAGCAGGGAGGGCGNAAGAAAGATAAGTTCATAGAGACTGTCCAAAGGAGAGCAGCAAAGATGGTGAAGGGCCTTGAGGAGAAACCATAGCCACTTGAGGAGTGGCTGAGGACAATTGTTCTGTTCAGTCTAGAGAAGAGGAGACTGAGTGGAGACCTCATTGCAGTTATAACTTCCTCATAAGGGGAAAAGGAGGGGCAGACACTGATCCCTTCTCTGTGGTGACCAGTGACAGGACCCGAGGGAATGGCCTGAAGTTGTGTCAGGGGAGGTTTAGGTTGGGTATTAGAAAAAGGTTCTTCACCCTTGGATTGTTTGGGCACTGAAACAGGGAAGTGGTCACAGCACTAATCTTGACAGAGTTCAAGAAGCATTTGACAATATACTTAGGTGTGATTCTTGGGCATGGTCCTGTGCAGGACCAGGAGTTGAACTTGATGATCCTTGTGGGTCCCTTCTAACTCAGCATAGTCTGTGATTCTGTAATCTATATTTTATTACTTATCTATATCATAATGTATATGTAATATCTATATCTATATAAAGCAACATTTATCTTGCTAAATAAAAAGTCACGGAAAAAAAACCAAAACAAAAACCACATGTTGAATCCCTGATGTCTTGTCTCACCTGGACTCTCTCTTCCTTCTCTGCAGCTCCTTTACAAATCAAGTGCAGGTAGAGTTCTGGGCACACAGCACTGCATGGTCTCTTCTGAAAAAACAACTACAGATTAAATTATTTCAGCTTTTTTTTCCCCATCTGTTTTTCGTGCCTCTTTCACAAATAATTTTGTCTTTAATGAAGGTAAATAGCAGAAGAGATTATAGATGGATTTTTAGGATTCTGAAGCAGTGTGACACTTCCCTGTTTTCACTTTAAGGTTTAGGGTATATGCAGATACCTCTTTGTTCAAAGGTCATACAAAGTCCAGGAGAGATATTTGTCTTTAGAATAAACAGGCCCAGCCTCTGCCTTACAAATAATAGCTTTCAGTGATTCATTAAGGTTTTTTCATGGTGTTCTATTCAACAGCTCATTTACATTATTTATTAGAGAAAACTCAGAATTGCTATAGGGTGATCTATAGAAGATCTGTTAGAAGTATTGTTACAATCTGCTTGAA